>JABFEB020000132.1:26057081-26069731 GCA_019775895.2 Stomatorhinus ivindoensis
GCTGGAACATTACTCTGATGTGATCTTCACTCACAGGAACAGCATCTTGATGTGACCATCACTTTTTGGAACATTACGCTGATGTGATCTTCACTCGCAGGAATGGCAGCTTGGTGTGATCAACCCTAGCTGACACCTCAGTGTGACAGGGTCATCTCCTTCAGGGACACAGTGTGGTCATACCCAGCTATTTGAGACTAATGAAAAGACACAAGTGCGCGCTATGCAGACAGCCTGCTTTACCCTAATTACTTCAATGTGATGCCGCAGCCTCCTCTCCATGCGTCGGCTGTCTGCGGCATTGACCCCGTAAATGGACCAGGTTGTGGTGTGAATGCTAACATGTGCCTGAGCTCTAACTGGGCATAGCCGATAAAGGAGGAGCAATTTAAATGCAGCCCTGTGCTCTGACAGCAATTACAGCTCACCCCACTTCCAGGAAAAGGACAACTTCAATCTTGGGCTTCACTGACATCCGGAAGCTCCTTCGAGATCCAGATCCTGCTGGTGGCTCAGAGAATGAATTGTCTTCATGGAGCAGACTTTCCCCCATACCTGAGTCTCCTTTCCAACTTTTTTTTCCTTTACATGGACACATATTATCTTCAGCTGACTGAGTTTCCATAACATCTGCTACATTCACTGCTCTGAATTAATTACTTGAATGATATATAGTGAAAATGTGATACTTGCCCCCACCCCAACTCACGAATCTTTGCCACTTGCCCTCACGCCGAGCCCCTCACCCAGCATGGAGAATTGCCCCTGACATCTGCATGATAGCTGCTGTAAGCATGAAAATTAGCGATTAATATTAATCGCCATGAGATGACACACATCAAAGCAGGCCGCCAAAGCCAACCCTGGCAGGATCTCCAGGCAGTTTCAGCTTTAATACGCTACAGTGCAGTCCTGACTTATGCATTGCATTAATTATTATTTATCCCATTCATCCACCCATATTCTATCCGCGAATCCTGGTCAGGGTTACTGGAGGACCTGGAACCTACTACCCCTACTCCTCGTTACATTACCTAAATGCTCTTATATTGCAATTATATTCCTTGAATAGTCTTATTAGGTTCCTGCTTTGTTACAATTTGTTGTATAGCTCCTGCTCCAATAGCGCAGTACACATGTGCCTGGGCGTTCATTGGAAGCTCGTCCTTGCTGCATTCATGCATAGCTGACTCCCTGACAGCAAGAATTTTGCAATGTGCTATTTATCTCACTTGTATGTCACTTTGGACAAAAGCGTCTGAAAAATATGTAAATATAAATAGATCCTATCTCAGGCAACACAGGGCATGAATCTGGGGTACATCTAAGATGTGATGATAGTCCATCACAGGGTGTAAACACACACACACACACATGTGCGTGCACACACATGTATACTCTATGAGCAGTCGGGAAACACAGTTACTGTAGCTCAACTGCATGTCTTTGGACTGTGGGAGCAATTCGCACAGCACAGGGAGAACATGGGCAAAGTTTACACACACAGAGCAGGGATGAGATTCAAACTCCCCAACCTTGAAGATGACAGCCACGGTGATTGACTGCTGAAGTTAATAATAAAATCATTATAGTTTCAAACTTTCCATGAAGAACGAGACACAACGACACGCATCTCCAAATCATTACTTCAGCCATCTCATTGGCTATCGAGATTAACCTGAAGGCCATCATGGCCCATGTATGGCTATGTACAGGATATGCATGTGATGTCACGGCAGGCGGGAGTCACTGCGGTTACACTCACTGTGTGAGTGGCAGCATTACTGTTCAGCTTGGATGCCACGAAAGCGCATCTAACATGGGAAAGAGCTGTCGTGCGACTGAATGTATACAAATCGGTTTAACAAGAAGTCGGAGTTACTTTTTTGCAGACTGCTGAAACCTAAAGAAAAGAAGCAAATGGATTGCAGCAATTCACAGAAACAACTGGAATCCAGGCTCCGAAATGTGGGTACGGGGTCGTCAATTTGTGTGTCATGTTGGATTTTTGGGTAAAATCATACCTTTAGTTATATACTGTATTGATTACTCATCTATAATATATTTAGCACCTTAACATTCATTCATATTCTTTGCAACTATAAAGCTTTTGTCAGCATTTATTTCAAAACATCCACGATGATGAGCCTTGTGTTCCCCGAAGTGGGGGAGGGATAGCTAATGCTTGCTAGCCAAGACAAACCCAGTTTTCCTTATAAGGGGGCTACTCAACGATGCAAGTTTAGACAGTTAGCCAGATAACTTTAAAAGTTTCTGCAAAACAAGTTGTCAAGAAAATCAGATTGCTGGCCATTTGCCCTTTGGGAAGTTGTACTGGTAAAGTCAAACTGCCTTTAATTTAAGCAGATGATCATTTATTTTGCAGTTTCTCTGACTAAAATGAGCCACGTTGCAGCCTGTTTTCCGCCTGAGGGGCTGTGTGGCAACATGACATCACTGCATACCCTCTATATGCTACGTGATGCTTCAGAAGACACCGAGGGGGTAGTAAGGAGGGGCATTACCTAGATGCTGCATCGCTGGCAGCTGCCTTATCGGCATCGTTTTGGGGGTTAAGCTGATTGGATGGAACTGCATAGTAAGATGGGTAGCAAGAAATCTCACAAGAACATTGCATGCAGTACTGTGAAATATTGCATCCTCTCAGAACCGCGGAGCAGGGAGACGATTAAGACACATCTTTCAGACCATTGTCTGCAAGTGGCGGTTCCTGGAATGTACTGGTGACGTACCTGCCAAGAACACAAGAGAAGTGGCAACGGGATGAGGAGAGAAGGCACCGGACCCGGCCATGCCGGAGGGACCAAACCAAGGAGAACAGGCTTTACAGATGGTACCCTGGGGGCCACGTCTCAATCCTGTCTATCCCAGAAGGTCAGTTCAGGACGTGAGGTGAGGGCCCAAGACAGCAATCCAGGAAAGTAGGCTCTCGTTCCCATATCGCCCCACACAGCCTCAAGTTAAGAGTGAGAGGAGCAGGCTTTACGCTCACTGACGCTGGTGTGTAGAAATATGCGTCACCACCACTTAATCACCACAGACAAAAGGCTGCACACCAAAATGCAAAAAACAAAAGAGCAAAAAAGGTGAACAGTATTAACCTTACGGGCCACTCAGGTTGAGTGCTTCCACGCTCGAGTAGTACAAATGGGGCAGTGTGGTCACCATTGTTACCACTGTAGTCTATGTGTGTGTGTGTGGAGTATGTTTATATTACATTGTGGGGTCCCCACAAAGATCTGCGAATGCAGACAAAAAAAAAACACTAAAATGGTCAAAAAGTCTTGTATTTTGTTTGGTTACTTATGGTTAAGATTAGGGCTGGGTGGGGGTTACGGTTGTCATTGTTGGGATTAAAGTTTCTCCATAGAAATGAATCGAGAGTCCCCACAAAGATATGATTACAAACCCTTGTGTGTCTATGTGTGTTTTTGTATGTATGTGTGTGGGGACCAAATGTATATATTACATTGTGGGGACCAATTGTCCCAAAAATGTAATAAAAACCTGATATTTTGTCATTATGGACACTGTCTTTAGCAGTATTTAATGTCCGTTGTGGAATGAATTTTCTCTGCTGTCGTTACTGCTAGAGGAGGTTACGTTGATGAATCAAAGAAATGACTTTTTCTGGCCAATAGTGAAAACATTGCAAATGTATTTTTTAGCAAAGATTATTCAGTGCATTCTTAGTAAATGTTAAGGGAGGTAACATACAAATGTATAAAATCTCTGTCTGCAACACTTTTTCACTGGTAATGTATAAAAATCTGTGACTGCAATCAAAAAACAAAACATGTCAAACGTTTTTGTCAAAGGTCTTGTATTTAAGTTGTTTACTTATGATGAAGGTTAGGGAAGGTCGTCATAGCTGGGATTACATTTGTGCTGATAGAAATGAATGGAAAGTCCCCACAAAGATATACATTTGAATGTTCGCATGTGTTTCCTGCAGGTTTGTTCAGGTTTGTGAATTAAACTTCACCTCATGCTACTTCATTTTATAAGTGCCATTTTCCTATATTTAAATTAATCACCTTCTGATGAGTAAGAGTTGATACTGGCTACCAGTTCTACCCCAGAACCGGAACATTGCAAACAGCAACATGTTCAGAAAGATTGCACACCCAGCTGCCGCTCAGCACCGTAACAGTTACGAGGATCTGGCATTGTAATATACAGTGATATCGTCAAAAGAGTGTGTCTGAGACTGTTAGACCACAGACATCTTCCAGGATTAGCAGCTAGAGTTCATAGGTACAGACCTGACAAGACTAATCAGTTGTTATGTTGAATGCTTTGTCATTTTGAATCTGGTAGTCACCATTTTGAGGATATACAGTATGAAATGTACGTTTGAACAGCCTTTCGAGGGCTCAGGCCTC
Organism: Stomatorhinus ivindoensis; assembly: GCA_019775895.2. Classification (NCBI taxonomy): domain Eukaryota; kingdom Metazoa; phylum Chordata; class Actinopteri; order Osteoglossiformes; family Mormyridae; genus Stomatorhinus; species Stomatorhinus ivindoensis. The sequence goes on from JABFEB020000132.1 coordinate 26,061,488, forward strand.
TTAGGTTGGATGTTTGGCTCTAACCCCTGACTCCGCATTTGCGTGCTCTTCCCGTGTTTGTGTGGGCTTTCCCCCACCAGCTGAGAAATGTCTGGCCAGTTGAACTTTCATCCTCACCGGGTGTAGCTTACACCGTAATAGATGGGACTTCCTTTAACATGCAGCCACTTGCGGCACATAGATCATCATTTGTTGTTGACGTTCCATTTAGCATTAGTATTAAAATGAAACTGCCCCGGCATTATGCTTCAGCAACAGGATATCGCCACACAACATCATGCCCGATTCCTCCCCAGAATATATATTTTTGCAATGCTGCCACTGAGACGATAACCCGTGAAATCTTTTATTCATAAGCAAACAGGCAATATAAAGACTTGTAAAGCACAGTAATTGATATTCACACAGCTAAAAGCTAAATGATGGATGAGCCTTTAACAAGTGCTATGAAAAAAATAACAATAATGTCAAGGCCCTCAGGCGATAGCTCTTCCACACAGGGACGGATCATTACGAACGGAGCCGGCCTTTGTTTACAAGTTCATATTGAACAGATTAAGGAAAAGACAATGCTGCGGCTTCTCGCTCATTAGAGAACTTCAGTCATGTTCTGCGTTAACTGAAAAGGCTACTTTCACTCTCAAGTAGTACATTATTGTGATATTATATGATGTTACAAGCTTCACAATATTTGCTAATTGAGTATTACAATAATCAAACACACAGTCTATCATCAACAGTACAGAATTTGTTTAATGTCATTGGAATAGATAAAGTGATGCACAGCACACAAAAATGGGGATAATATGGATCAAATTTAGTGTCGATCAAATTTATAGAGTAATTGAACAGCAACAGAAAGACACAGTCAATCAGTAAGTGGATGGATGTTAAGATTAACCTCTACTAGCCTACAACACTGTTTGTTCCCTGAATGTTCTTGGCATTACACTTTGTTTCCTGATTGGAACAGTCATTTTAGCCATTTGGCAGTTGTATGTTTTTAATTTTTTGCCTCACTTCAAGTCAAGTCAAGCCTTTATTGTCGCACCAGTCATATTGAGCACGGAGCAGACAGTGACGCAAAATAACGTTCCCTGAACCACCCACCAGGATGACAGGCAGGTAGGAAGGAGCTGGACGATCCACTTCTGGCTTGCAGGGAAAACAGGGCTTTATCGACAAAATGAAAACATGAGGAACAGTACAAAAACAAATGGACCACGAGGGCTCAAAAGAAAATAGGAATAAACAAAGACTAACAACAAATGGGACACATGGGCGCTGACCCTGACGAGGACAGCCTAGAATGTGACTCTGCTATCACCACACAACCAGTTAATAGGATGTCAGACATGCATTGCTACAAACTCTTTCCATGTTATAAAGGAAACTTGTTTTATTTGACTTATATTTTCATTTATTGTTGTTCAATCAACTTTCCAATGCTGAACAAGAATAAAAAATCTGCAGTTTATGAAGTAAATGGAAAAGTAATAAAAACCTGTGGTATGCAAAATGTTTTGGGTGATAGTGTTGGCCTATTCAGAAAGACAACGAGGGAATGTATAGAATGGGCAATGGAGAAGTTCAATGTCGTACTGTGTAGTAATAATGAATACATTTCAAAGCTAAATAAACAGAACAATGACAGCAAAGTGACAATGTCCTGGTGGATGGCAAAGTTAGTGTAAAGTTGAAATCTCTGAGCAGTTAAGAGTTTAGGTGGCCATGTAGAACTGTCTTAGATTCTCTGGTACCTCCTGGCATAGAGACTGCAGGTAGGGTGGTAGACATCCTCTGTGATGGACAAAAGTGTTTACTAAATAAATGTAAACATCTGGAGAATAGGCACATGGAAAAAACCTAGAGTAATCATATATCTGGGAAGCGTAACTGCAAATACCCTGCAGCATGAGAAAATATGGCACCTACAGTACATGTGTGTGCGTAAAACATCAGTATATTCAGTCCCAGCGTCCGTTTCCCCGGGTGTACAGCAGACATAGGACATCTGACTTTGTTACTTGTGTATCTATGCAATTTCCATCCCGCTAGCTGGACACCTAACAGCATAGTGGAACTCGACAAAATCTGATTGGCTGAGCACTGCTGGCTGATCTACTCAGAGAAATTACAGCAGAGAAAGCTTTTCCCAGATCAGCCTGTTTTTGTGCCTAGACTTAAAATCACACAAACATTCAAGTTCTATGTACACACCCATTGTACAGGAAGAAATTGTGTTTATATTTTGAGTAAATTATAACCAGTAATTGAACGGGAAACCATTAATAAAACTGTTCAATAATATGTGATTTCTAAATTACAAGGGGTAAAGAGTGGTAAACACTTTCCATTATAAGGATTATAACAAACACAATAATAAACATTTACAATTCAAATTATGGTATTAATCTAAACATTACGGTAAAATATTGTCAAATCAGGAAAGTAGTTACTTGTAGAATCTATCTATCTATCTATCTATCTATCTATCTATCTATCTATCTATCTATCTATTGCCACATTACCAAAAGTAAAAATAAAGGCACTTCTAAAAGTTTCATATAAAAGATTCTTTTGGCTACTTCTAGTTAGGTTACATCTCCATCAAATCAATGTTAAAAAACAAATCAAAATCATATGTACCTTTGTATTGAGAGAATTTGCCGTGAATTTTCAATGCTACTTGATGTACTATGTTTTTATTGAACGCATACCTGCATAGTATTACAGAAGTTGTAGTGTCTATACAAATAAAAAACAGATAAAAGCAAAGCATTTTATTATGGCCTGCCATGACAGTTCAGCTCTTTTATTGTGAGGTTGGGATATACAAAATGTTCGGCCTTGTGTAATGCAAACAATATTCCTTGTAGAATAAAGCTCAATATTGAATAAATAGATGACAGGTTACCTCATTACTTTACTCTCACTTCTGCCCAAGTATCATTTGTTTTCCGTTCTTTTCTGAAACCAGTGGAAATGCGGGCCAGTTCTGGGCACCAAGAACAAGCATTATCAGCAAAATGGCTGTGGGAATAGAAGAAGTTAGTGATTTTCCACTTGGCACCAATATAGGATGTCATCTTTGCCACATTCCTGCCTTTGTAGAGCTGCCTTGGTCAGGCACAACTGAAGTTCAACATGTCTGAAGTAACTGTGGAGTGGGAACATCTGGGAGCAAGTTCAGTTGTGAAGAGGCCAACCACACAACCTTACAGATAGGGACAAGATCACCCAACATCAATATCTAACCTGAATGCCACAAAATCCCATTATCAAGGTTCCTTGCTTTCAGAAGGAGATGTTGGTCTAGCTGGTGTCCACATACTTTTAGGCATATAGTGTATATTTAGTAATGCATAGAGTGCTATGAAATGTCACCATATCTGTCCATCATTTCAATTCTACAATCATTGCAATTTTCACTGTTACAGTATCAGTGTGTGATTAGGCATGGATGTGTCAGAAAAGTCAGGAGCTCAAAATCAAATTGACACCTGCCGATGTCTCAGTCTGCAATGCCATTAATGTTATATCATTTTTACATTTTCTTCCTGTAAGTTTTGCTTTATTTTTATGGGCACTGTTACAACTGAATCCCACATGGTTCATATGTATAATGTGACAGCATCAGTCCCGTAAGTTCTACGTGATCAGAATGTAGACGGATCTGCCCTATTGCCCATAAGTGGGCTTATACATGTGTTTTTTTCCCTAAGATCAGTCCCACAACATGATTCTAACATAACCTGTTGCAACTTGAGTCCCACATGGTTCATAAATCCGCCATCTCAGCGGCTGTGTCATCAATCTAACACGCATGACTTCATGAGATGTGAGTACACGTTTGCCCAGCACCCGTCCTACATCCTAAAGCTTGACAACACTTCCCACGTTTTCCTGATGGATGCAAGCGACGTTCGTAAACAAGGCCTGGGCACAGCGTGGGGACGCTGAGGGTCACAGCCCAGCAGCAGCACCGGTGGGCGGGTTGGGCGCAAAGCCGTCGTCACAAAATGAGCGATCAAATGATCAACCAGGTGTTACTGGCAACATTCATGCTTAGTCATTAAGGACGAGGGCTGCTATTTATATCTTTCGTAATAATTAATTGCACATATCCTCCAGGGAAATGCAGACACTTCCAATGTTTCAGAGGGATCTTCATGCTTGTTTCGATCGATCATGCCCCACGCCCCACGCCCCACCCGTAAAGACTGACACTTCCTGTCTTTGTTAATCACAAAGGGTGCCGCTCCGTTTCCCTCCAAAATCAGGCTTCTGCTTCTGCTGAAAGGTTCAGCTCTCTACGGTTTTAGAGTTCTCACGGGCAAGTGCAACTTTAGAGAAATGTCAAAGCATTTCAATTACGTATTTGTTTTCTAACTTTTAGGGATGTACTTCGGAGCGCTTAATTTTACATTAAAGAGGCATGATTACCCCAGCATTGGATTTTGAAGTGTTTTCCTGTGGTCTCCAAAAAAAAAATTTGAAGCGGTCACGGATAATTAAACATGAATCAAACCATTGCGCTTAAGTGCGGGGGGTAGGGTGAGGGGGGCTTCTTGTTGTTTGTGTTACAGACCCCGTAAATGGCACTTTAAAAAAGCAAAGATATCCACCTGAAAGCATTGTTTGTGTCTGTGTGTCTATTTCTGTCTGTGTCGGTGTCGTTACTGGGCGTCTGTGTGTGTCTGTGCATATCTGCCTTTGCTTGTGTGTCTGTGTCTGTCTGTGCATATCTGCCTGTGCGTGTGTGTCTGTGTCTCTCTCAGTCTGTACTGGCTGTCTGTGTGTGTCTGTGCATATCTGCCTGTGCGTGTGTGTCTGTGTCTCCGTCAGTCTGTACTGGGTGTCTGTGCTGTCTGTGTGTCTGTCTGTACATGTCTGCCCGTGCGTGTGTATCTCTGTCTGATTTTTGTGCATATCTGTCTGTGTGTTTGTGTCGATCAGTGTCTGTTTGTGTCTGTCTACGGTATATGTATCCGTCTGTTTGTGCGTGTGTGTCCCTCTGTATACGTCTGTATGTCTGTTTGTGCATGTTTGCCCATGTGTTCGTGTCTGTGTGTGTGTGTCTGTTTGTGCCTTTGTCTCAGTGTATGTGTGGTCTTGTTGTATTCCAGCTGTTCAAAACTCTCCAGTGTTAATCCCCAATCACGCTTGTCAGGAGCATTTCATGCATTTGCATTAGGTGGTGTCTCCTGGTTTTAGATGTATGATGAAAATGAGGAGTTCATCTAATGCCTGGCAACTAGCTTGTCATGAGCTAAAGATAGCTAGCTTATAATTTATAGGGAATTTAGCTAAAAGAGAGAAGATAAGAGATAAGTTTATTTTATTTATTGCCCTCCTCAGTAGCACACAGGGAATACAGGGTGTGTTCTGATGCGTGGATTTGGGTTCGCAGATCCATATTAGACATATGTAGCGAGAACAATGAAAAATGTAGCTTGTTGGCTTAGCTCAGGTGCAGAACACGCTGCTGTCTTTGACTTGGTGGCATCAAGGCTGGGTGCGGAATCAAGGACATTAAGCGATGCCACCCACGGAGTGATGAGGCGGGGGTGTCTGACAGTATACACATCTGGGGGGGTGCACAAGTCTTGTGGGGGGGGGGGGGGGTGTAGAATTATGATGGGATAAATGACCATTTCATACTGGTAGCATTCTGTTTATCATCAGATATGTGTTTGTGTGATAATTCCCCTGTTTTTGTTGACGCAAACAGGAAGCATTTCTATTACATTTTCTACCAGAAACACACATGACGTACAGTTATGGAACGTCGCTAATATTTTCTATGCCTTGCATGTCCACTGAAGATTATTCTGGAACTAGGTCATCAAAACAAAGAACCAAAAGCTCTACCCGGGCTTTAGAGATCACACAAACCAATTATGCGCTGCAGCCCAACAAAAACGAATTGGAGTCGGTTCTAATGAGGGCTTTCAAAGAGGAGAGATGTTGAAATGGCCGTATTTTAGGGGACTGGGGAATGTTTTCATTTAGCTAATAAACACCTGTTATAGATAATTGGCTTCTCCAAACATGCCACTGGCCCCGGTGACATAAGTCATACCAGCATTTTCAATAAGAGAGGTGTGGGCAGCACAACAGGAGAGACTTACCAAAGTAATTAGGCTGCGCCCACTTAGTTAATTAGCTGGTTTAATTACTTGCATGAGGATGATAACAGAGCACTAAAAGATATTCTAAAAACTTACTCTCTCATTCCTGTCCTTCAGAGTTGGAAAGGTTATACATAAGAAACAAACTTAATATTTATTTTGTTAATGTTATGCTTGAAGCACATTAAATATTAATGCCTGCACCATCTTTGGTAACGTGTAAAAAGGACCAGAACACTTGAAATGTGTTGAAAATTTCAAGTGAGCACTTTATTTTGCGAACGGTTAACCTGTTTTTGGTAAGTTTGCACCTCCAGGGTGCATTTTCTAATTTAAATGCAAGAATTTAGAATGCTGCTTGCTTTTCGGTGAAATGTTTATTGTTGGAATCTGTGGCTTTTCCTATTCGGCGCGGGAGGAAAGGGGTGTGGCCTGCATCTGATCAGAGAGTCGGGTGACCAGGTTATCAGTTGGAGTACAGGATTACTGTAGGCGTCCGCAGTACCAAGACCTGCAAAGACTGTGTCTGCCTGTGGAGCCTCAGTCCTGTCTGTGACACCCCAATTCATGGATGTTTCATCTGCATGAACGCCAAGAAGGAGAGACTTTCCAATTAAACATTTTGCTGTTTTACATGGTTCAGTCTGCCGCGTCGACACCGGACGCGCTGCCAGTCAGCGTCATGGAACGTTTGCTCTTCATTTATCACCTTCTCCTCTGTCATCCTTAAATTAGATTTCATTCAGCCGTCTAGCTCATCTGAATGAAAAATTGGTCACATTCTTTCTTCTCTCTAACCTATGAATATTAATATGGAAGTCAGTATGAAAAAGAAAAAAAAGCATTTTTGGAAAACAGTTGTAATAATGCAGTTCTAAACCAGGTGTCAGCTTGCCTCCATTACTCCACAAAGTGTTGCCAATCCCAGGGAACAGGGGGACGGGACGTCCTGTTTGGGGTCTCAGCCCATCACAGGCCACACACACTCATGCACAGTTGCCGATATATTTAAACTGCTTGTTTTTAGATTGTGGGAGGGTGCGGGAGGGGAGATCCACACCAGCCCCATGCACACATAACGTAGGCTGGTACCAAACCCATGACTCTGGAGGTGTGAGGTCACAGGACTCACCACTGAGTCTCAACGCTGCTAGCACTGTAACATGTTCACTTTGCTCGAGGCATAAATCCAATGTATAGAATATAGTAGTACCTTCCACCGCATTCCCAGCCGGCTCATTGGCGGATTTAAAATCACCCTGCACCGTGTGACCTCCAAGTGGGCGGGCCTCCACCGGACTGACAGATGACTTTCATATATAAGCAACCAATCGCCAAGAAGGACATCCATCACTTCTGGCATCCTGAGACTGCAAGATGATCCTGGGGGGTGGGGCTTCTGAATGGCAGCCAATAGCACTTCGATCCGATGCTGCCGACTGACACCTGAAACGCTTGTCAGTTACAGTTACTTTAATATTTCCCTGCTCCTCATCTGACTCAGTATGCTTCCCACAGCCAATAGTGGCTTAATCAAATTACTGCCGCATAAGTAATGTCCTGCCGTGAAACCGCTGCTCTCCCATCCTGTTAGAGCCACCTCATCTAGGCCTGATGGCTCAGCAGAATCAGAGCACAGGTTTAAATTGATGACTACAAGTACTGCTTCTGGCAGGCTGAGCCTCGCCGGCATCAGAAATGACTGTCCCATCTGAGTCACAGATCTCCACTCCTGGGCCCTGTGCAACACCAAGCTAAGCTAAGCTAAAAATAGGTGGCTATGGTGGCTTTTGAGGAGCATCTGAAACAGTTTGCGGTACCATAAGTACTGTCAAGGCATCCAGAATGCATACACCTATCTTTGTGCTTAACCACATATTCATGAACAGGGTCACAGGGGGGCAGCACAGAGCACCAGCCGGAGATCGCCCTGGATGAGATGCCAGTCCATAACAGGGTACGAGGCAGAGGACATACTGGATGGGATGCCGATCCATAACAGGGTACGAGGCAGAGGACATACTGGATGGGATGCCGGTCCATAACAGGATACGAGGCAGAGGACATACTGGGTGGGATGCCGGTCCATAACAGGGTACGAGGCAGAGGA
>JABFEB020000132.1:26086442-26105511 GCA_019775895.2 Stomatorhinus ivindoensis
TGACCTCAGGCTACCCCCCCCCCCCACCCCACCAGCCCGCATACTTATTACATTTTAATTTACTGAATACTGCATCATGCCAGTACACCAATGCTTCACAAATTAATAAATGATGTAAGAGAATAATTATTCCCTGCCTTCTGCTCACGTATCCTGAAATAGGCTTCAGACCCTGTGATGGATGGATGGACAGAAAACAGAATAATCTACCACCTCTGTCTGTCTTATTCACCTTGAGTGTTATCACCTGCGTCATTTCTACAGAAATACAACAAATTCCAGAGATGCACACAATTAACATCCAGATCCAGAACATGTAATTGTTACTGAAGGTGCTTAGTGGACCAAGGAACAAGATCTATTGTGGTTTCAAAGTGACTGCAAGGTCTATTACACAGATGAAGGCTTAAATGTAGAGAACTTTTGTGACATTGCTAAGAAAACCATTCAAGGAGATACTATAAATGCTTTCTGAAGTAAATATTTATGCTGGATTTACACCGAGGTTTTGAAGTGAGCCAGCAGCAGTTCTCATATCAACACAGGCCTTTGGGTGCAGTGAGGGGTGGGCAGGTATAGGAGGGGTAGATATGAAGAACAGCTGCAACAATTAGCTGGCAGGAAAGGCAGGTAAAATTGCAGCATCAGACTGGGTTTGTATGGAATGTGCTAAGCGGCAGCACATCAAAGCCTATTAACAGTCTTGTTTTTACCACTGACTGTATAGTAACAGTAGAACCTTGCTTTCCTCAAATTACAGATAGGCACACACACGCGCACACACACACATACATACAAACCACCAGGCCACCAATATCCAGATAAACATATGTGTGTGTGTGTGTAGGTGTGTGTGTGTGGGTATAGCTCTTAGCACTGGGCTCCGTGTTTGCATTTTCTACTTGTATTTGTGATGGTTGCATCTTCTTCCTGTGCTTTTAAATCCATTAACATAGCTGGGCATTTGGCTACTATAATTCTGTTGAAGTGTATAACATCTTGGGACTTAAGCTGGAAACTTGTTGAGGTCATTGCCCTCGACCAAAATGTGGTCTGTGATGTCATTTTCTAACACTGTCAACATATGGTGCTTTTCCACAGGCATACAGGAACCAAGCTGTACCACAAAGAGAGACTAGTTACAGCGCGGTCTCAGTAAAGGGGTTGGCTCAGTAAAGGTGTTTTTGGTTTTGGAGAGTGACAGTGACCTAAAACGAAAGAGATGATCACTGTTCATACTTTGTACATCATGATTTACTATGTACTAATTTCCTAATATTCTAGCACATCTGTGAGAATTCCCATGTTATGTTAGCATCAAATGCTAATAAATTACCATTAGCTTAGGTAAATTAGCATTACAAATCTATTCCGTTTAGCTGTTCTATAGTACTTTTTTAATCAGTGGGTTGTACATTTTCAAGTTCCAAATTATTGGGAATGCATCAAGATTGTGATGTGTGATGCTACTAATAAAGAATGATATATTGAATGTATGCCTTTTCTCCTTCAGATAATCCATACATATCGAAGCAGATATTGGTGGCAGTGGAAAAGCACCAATAGAGGATACCTGCTCCTCCTCCCTTTCCTCCTCTGTTTTTATAGGATACTTGCTCCATAAAGCCCTGTTTGAAAGGGACTTTTGCTATGATATTGTTAAAGATTTGTAAGTGACACTCAGTAGTAATTGCCTAACAGTTAATTAGGGTCCAGGTTTTGAGACCGCACAGATCAAGAGTAAGGCCTGTTTGAGGGACAACAGAAGAGATTATTGATTTTGCTTACTGATACACCCAGTTGATGAGTATTTTTGTACTGTCACTTCAAGCATGTGAGCTTTAAATGCCATGTGTAGTACTTTGTGTTTCAGTTTATCAGTTACTTGAAGAATAGAAATTTAAGAAGAAAACGGGATATATAATCTGTGCTCCTTCTCATATTTCGTTTGACCTTGAGTTCCACTCTCCCCCAGCCCTTTGCACCACTCCACCATCATGGCGTTGGTGACTTCCAGACATACCTGTGGCTTTGTGTTTTTTGTAAAAAGATAATAGGGATGTGGGAGGCGAGTGACAGCGGCAGGCCCTGCACTGCTTCATGGTCACGGTGAATGGGCTCCATCACCCTGCCCAGCTACCCGCAGCTCGCAGATGGCACTTAAGGGCTGGCGTGCAGGCGGGGTGGGGGTGGCTGTGTCATGTGAGAAACCCCCATTAAAGGCCTTTGGTCTAAGGTTAGACATGATACCTATAAACTGTTCTTCAGTATTTTTACAAACTGACCTTTTGATGATGCCCCTTTATACGGATTTTGCTTTAGGTCATATAGGTTGACATTTTTGTAATTCAGGTTTAAGTGCAATTTACAAGGCCTCCGCGGGAATTTCACCCTAAATTGTGGTGCCAGTGTCTTTGAATAATATTTGATAGGGTTATGGGCATATTGAATAAGGTTTACTTTTATTGGATACTGGATAAGCTAAAACGGATGACAGTGATTTTTTTTCCCTGAAATAATACACGACTGTGAATGTCCGCTACAGAGAGTCCCAGGCGTTCCTCCCTCTGCCCCCTCTGCTTGAATCTAGGCTCCTCCGAAGCCCGTGCTACCCCGGAGTTTCGGAAAGGGACAAAAACTCAGTCATAGTTCAACTCTGCACTCAACCTCAGGATTTTTCTCAGAGTGACGAGGAAAACAGCACTCAGCACGGCCCCTAACTTAACGACGTCAGAGCCGAGGTTTGTAACAGGAGCTCTATTGTGTTTTAGCGGCTGCATTTCTGCACAAATGACAGCGTTGGCGAACAACGGCAGCACTTCGTATGCGTACGGTCGGGGCCACACTTGTCTTGCTTGGAATCTCTGAAGGGCTCAGTCTGAAAGGCACTTAATGTGGGGCTGGTGCACAAAGCCAGGATAGTGGTGATCCTGCATCAATATCTCAATCAAGTGGAAGTGAATCATACCTTGGAAATTGCTTCCTGAAAGTTGTGTGTTCTGTGTCAAGGGAACATGTGAACTGATGATTGGTAGGACACGGCACTGTGACCTGAAGATCAAGAAAACGGCATGATGTGGACACGCACTACGCTGACATGCACGCTGAGAACATCAAATTATTGTCTTAGTCGGACTAAAATTGGACTTTTGATGTAAAAATATTAGTCCGACTGAAATCGTACAAAATCGAATTTCTCGAAGTTGGACTAAGACACCCAGAGAATGCTATTAGTTGAGATATTAGCTAAGTTGGCCGAATAGCCTCCTTTTATTTGTGAATTTCTTGTGTTCTTATGCAATGCGATTGGGAATTGATTTCTTCCTGAATGTATACATATCAGGCTCAATCTGGCCTAGGGGCTCTGCACATGCTCCAAAGCCCCCCCCCCCTTCAGGAAGGCACCAAAAGTACATTGATTTAAGGTGTTGGTTTTCCACTGGTGTAAATATGGCACTGGTGCTGAATGACATCACAATGTGAGGCGACGTACGATATTAATACCAACATCATTGTTATGAACATCCAATTGTTACAGTATATAGCTAGTCAGCTAGATTAAGTTTTCTTACTTTCAAATTTGTAAGGATATAATAGGACAGGGAGTTTAAGTCTCGCTGAAACATTTTTACTCATTTAGTCACATTACATATTACATATTTACCCTGACAATTTTAATAATTATTCCTTTTAAAGATTATCTAGTATAAGTTTAAAAATCAGTTTAAAGTTTACCTCTGCTGCTTTTGCATGAGCGCATTACGCGTTCTTTGAGACAAACATGTGCTGTTATAATATATTATACAAAATGCTTTAGTTGTTTTTACACTATCCTGATCTTGTTGTATCTGTTCTTCCAACCTGATTGCAATTAAAGTTTGTGTCAGTTCATTTGTCCATGCACCCATTGTTATTAATTTTAGATTTTTTTTAATGTCTGCGGTGTAATTGGTCAACCAGAAACAGCCCAATACTGACAAGCTGAAAGGAGCCACATCGCCACCTAGAGTAGTGGAATCAAACATACATCCGTCAATAAATCGATTCCCCTCCCATGCACGTAGACTGGGACAGGGACAGTGCTCCGATTAAATGGCATAGTCGAGCTATAACCCGACTTAGCTGTGCATGTAAACATACTGACTCCCTCGTTTCTCACTGCCCAACCGCCGGGATGAGAGGGTCAGAGTATGTGGTGGATTCTGTTTATGATTCTTTTTCAAACCAGAAATGTGACATGAGGCCATTTTCAGCTCAGTGTCTGAGACCATTAGCTCCTCTAAAGGTGTCGCGGTAATGAGGAGTTTTACCGCTGTGGTCAAGTCTACATACACTCATCAAAAGCATGAATATCATATTAATTTTGGTCTTTTAATGATTTATCTGAACCGTTCTATTTCCAGTGTGCAATGATTATATAACATACGTTATCAGTGATTTTTAAAAGCAAGAATTGGGTGCACAACTTTTTAATTTAATTTAATTTAATTTAGATTATTTTGATTTTCTACAATCCACACATAGTCAAAATCATGCATACCAGCTCAAATATGTGTGTGTGTATTTGGGATGGCCTCTCAATCACCCAATAAGAGTGAGTCCCCAGGACTGGAGTTGAGAGTCACTGTTTTACTATTGGCTGATTCACCATGGATCAGGTTCGCCACCCCTGTTCTAGAATGTCTTTTGACTTGACACGGCCGAGGCCTATCCACTTCTCGTTAGTGATCATGCTTGACGGTAGTTTCTCTTTGCCAGCATAAAAAGGATTTGCTTGACAGCAGTCATTGGATTGACCAATACTCAGAACAATGGGACAGTCCAAGGAACTCAGTGAAGATCTAAGAAGGAGAATTGTAGATTTACACAAGTCGAGAAAGTCTTTTGGAGCCACTTATAAATAACTGCAGATTCCAAGATCAAGAATTTGCAGCTGCTCACATGGACAAGCCAAATGTCTTCTGGAGAAAAGTTTTGTGGTCAGATTAGATAAACATTGAGCTTATTAGTCACAATGACAAGAGGTACGTTTGGAGGTGGGAAGGTGAGGCTTTCAAGCCTAAGAACACCAACTGTCAAGCATGGTGGCAGTATCATCATACACTGGGGATGTTAAGTTGCCAGTGTGGTACTGGTCCATTGCACAAACTGGATGGAATAATGAAGAAGGAGGACTACCTCCAAATTCTTCAACTTAACCTCAAAACAACACAACTTGGACACAACTGGGTGTTCCAACCGGACAATGATCCCAATCACACATCAAAACTGGTTTTGGAATGAATAAAGCAGGATATCATTAAGCTTCGGGAATGGCCTTCCAAAAGCCGTGACCTCAACCCTTTTGAAAATTATTTAAAACTGCTTGAAAGCCTGGTCCGTGCCAGAAAGCCAAACCATTTAAATGAACTCTACCAATCCTGCCAAAAAGAGTGGTTAAATATCCAGCCAGAATTATGCGAGAAGCTTGTCGATGCCTAAAAAGGAATGTATGTATATATTTCAGCCTACATGTATAATTTTGACACTGTGTGGACTGCAGAAAATCAAACTCCTGTCTTGTTTTTAAAGATGCATGTTGTTGCACCCTGGAAAAAGGACTGTTCAAATAAATCAATAAAAACCCAAAATTAATATGACATTCATGTCCCTGATGAGTGAATGTAAACCACAACTGTATATCACTCATTATTAGCATAGTATCACACATCACGACTCGGAGCTTTCCAACCTCCTACTTAAAAAAGTACTAGAGAACGGCTGATCGAAAAAGGATTCATGGAAATTTACACGAGCGAAAGGTAATTCCGCCAGTGATTGATGCTAACATAAGACAATGATTCTCATAGACTTGATAGCAGAAATTTGCACATAGTAAAACATAATGTATACCTTGTGCACAGTAAATAAGTGTCTCTTAGGTTTTGCGTCACTATCGCCCGCTAAATCCAGCAATGCTGTTACCGAGCCAAACCTTCTATAGTGGAAAACCGAATCAAGCTGGAACGGTTCTGTAACTGGTGTCTCTTAGTGGTACAGGTCAGGCATGGCTTGGTTCCTGTATGTCAGTGGAAAAGCACTATATCTCTGATGCCCCACCTCACCAGGACCTTCTGAATTGGTGTGAGAGAGGCATTTCAGGGTCTGGGTAAGATAAAATCATACAGGTGGGCAGTGTCTGATTCCTGGATTCTGATATGAGGTGAAGGTGCATCTTTTGCTCATCACTGCTTCGCAGTGGGGAGACGGTAAGTACTGCCTGTACAATTATAATAATGCCTGCTTTCTCTCAGGGGTACTTGGCTTGGGATACCAACAGCACCCCCTGGTGGAGAGACCTTTGATGACAGGTACAGGGCCTTAAAAACTTTCGCAGGCTGCGACAGAGCAATCCTTGAGGCTCAATGCAATTAGAGTCAAATACAAAAGGCTTTTGAATTTTGTGCTTAGAAAATGGCATTTGCACATGCAAAGAAGGATAAGTACCGTAATATATTTTTACTAATTTCCTAAAGCATAGTAAGTGAAATTACTCTTGCAGGTCAAGGAAATAAATGTCCCCTGTTCAGCAATCAGTAATTCAGTAATTAACAATTACTTGAGCATACACTTTGGATGGGGTCTTCATTATATCAAATTCTCTTTGACAAATGCTTCAATTTGCTGCTCCATGAAAAATGGCAGCCCTTTCTAACTGCAGCACCTGTAATCTGAGTCTCATTCTCCAGACGCATCTGCAAGCTGATGCTAGAAGCTGATTTAAAAAAACCTAAATGGAAATGACGAAAATATATCCAGCAAAACAATGATATTAAGCAATTTCCGTGTGCAGAGAGCAAAGCACATTCATCTCAGTGTCCCCCATGCTGCTGAGCCATTCTGTCCCTGCTCATTCAGTTAATTTGGTTTTTTAACCTCATTGTGGCGGATGCTAACTCCCAGCCTTCACTACAATGAGGACAGGGGCTGAGAACAATCGCAGCATCTGGAGTCTCGCAGCAGTTCCTGCCGCAATGCGTTCCTCAACGTACCACCAGGTGGCACAGTGCCTAAGGATCTGCAGTCCAGAGCATTTCAGCTTAATTAACTGTAGAACACTGCACAGATTAATTCAGTCCTTCTAAGCTTCTGCTAATATACTGTTATGCGTGAGAGTGACCCCATCACCTTGAGTGGGGGACGGGGGGGGGACGGGGGGGACGGCACACCTTTCTCATAGCAGCACAAAGTGCTCCTTGGTTTTTCTGCGTGTGTCACCAAAGGACACATCACGCTGCATGCCCCCTTTCCTTATTTTTTTCCATGCATGGTGGGGATTTTATTGCTTTGATTCATAGATATTATTGCCTTTAATAATTCACCGCTATATTCCCACCTTGCTACTCACAAAAGGACTTGATTATACTCTACGGCAGGTAGCGCTCTATCTCCAGCACTAGAATTATAACTGAGAGGCATATGATATTTACAGTGTCCCCCCTGTTTCAAATTTTGTTGTGTTACAACTTGAAATTTTAATGCATCTAAATTGGATTTTTTTTTTTTGTCTTTGAGAATTTAAGGAAGAAAGACATGTTTTTCCAGAACCCCAGTATTACTTTGTAAACTCACAGCACTCTTTTCAACAGGCATAGCGCACTTAGATTGCACACCCTATTTTGACGAAATTGTTCTAACCTTTTCAAATGGGATGAGGATTTTTGGTAGAGAGCAACCTCCATCTCTAAAGTAGACTACAGTGGGTTTTTAGTCTAGTTCAGGTTATTGTCGCCACAAAAGGTCAATCACTTTCCAAGCTCATTTGCAGCTGGAAGGAAGTTTTTCCTCAACGATATGCTGTAACTGCATTTACCTCCACCAGCCTTTTCTCCATCCCGCCAGACTTCGCGGTCCCTGACGATGATAGCCACCCGCCACACGGTGGCGCCACCGCGGCCACCGAGATGGCAGTTACCCGGGTGCTGACCTCTGACGACTTCACGACAGCCGCCGGAAGACGCTTGCCGTTTCATTGGGTGACAGGATCTTTAGCGCTGGCTGTCTCCTTTCTGAAAAGGCTTACTGACGGTCTCATAGGCAAGTCAGCTTTTGGGTGACCCGAGAAGCCGCTGACATCAATAGGACTCTGTAGATCTTGAAGAACTGTCAGTTGCCTCGGTGCATCTTCTCACTCGTGCCATTCATACCCGTTTGCTTTGCTGCTTAGATTGTCCTACTGCAAGCAGATGTCTTTTAAACCTGTAGTTGCCCTTTTCAAATCGGTTCATTTCCACATCATCCCCAGGCTGTATTCAAAGCTCCTTGGTCTTGGATATGGAAATATACTTGCTTTGAATTCAGTGCCCAACTGAGACTGCTACATTTAATGTGAAATAATGCAAATCGCTTTCACTCCAAATATAAATATAAACCTCATGTAATTTGCGCATATTCCAAAGCAAATCAAATTCAACTGACCTTATCTAAAAGTGTCCCAGCATGTCCGCGAGGTGAAATTTTGCTAGAGGATGGCCTCATACTTGGTGCATACTTATTTCTGTTTTGTTTTAGTCGGTTGCAAACAGAAGAGAAAAATATGTAAACACATTAGAATGCCAGGCTTTACTGAAAAATGGTAAATTCCAAAAGGACGATTATTTGTTTTCCTTTCATTTTCTGTTTGATTGCACAAAAGGAATTGATGTGAATTTCCTTCTCTTCTTGGCAAATCACCCTGATGCAGCTCTGATTGGTACAGCAGAACCACACTATATACAAAACTACTACATTTTACAAATGTTGAAGTCAATCACTGCATCAGGGTAGGGCACGTTTTTTTACATCATCTTGTCATTTCCATGCCATGTCTCTTTGAAATCTGTAATAGAGTAGCAGATAAAGGTACCATCAAGCTTCTGTTTGGCTTGATTGATATCCTGGAGCAGAGTGGGTCTGGAGCACCCTGCATGGTGGTGATGCTGCCCTGCTGGTCAGAGGCCCAAAGGGTACAGCCACGCTGTCATCTCCCTGTCTCTGGCTGCTGCTGCAGAAGTGTTTGACGATCGTTTAGAACCTACATCCCGCTATGAATCCAAGTTTAATTAAGCAGATGTTCTCCTGGCTGAGACGCTCAAACATTTCTGTTTTAAAAACATTTCTGTGCTTCTGAGTTTCTGCACTTTGGATTAATTGCATTCGAATAACCGTCAGCAGAATGTCACACTAAATATGCGCATCTTTGTGTGTGGCGGAATTGATGGTGAGCGATTCTAGCGTTTCTAATTTAGTTGAAAAATTGAGTCCTGGATTTTATAGCCACCTGCTGCTTGCGTCTTCTGAAAATTCATCAACACGTTGCAACGCTGAATGGCTCGACCCAGGAAACGGCTTCAATTTCCCAGAAGGGGAATTCATGAAATCCCCTTAAAGTAAGCACTTAGGTTGAATAGTTGCAGAAATATCTTACAGTTAACATACTATTTAATCGGTAGTAGCCACACACTGCTGTAAATGCTCTACAGAAGGATAGCAATCAAGTATTGGAACAACAGAAGAGTAACAGTGAGCTGGAATGCAGGGAAGTGATCTACAAAACCACTTAACTGGTAAACATTTTCGGGATGTGCTCTCTAAAACCAGTAGTTACAATCAGTATGCAAGCTTCTTCGCTTCTTTCAACAGCATAGTATAGGTTGTTGCCCATGGTTAGCTCACCTTACAGATATGGTATCTGATCATGACTCTCTTTCCCTGCATTATCCCTGGATTTGGTATGAGCAAAGCAAGCTTATCTGCGTGTAAATAAGGCCAAGGAGCCGTTGGTGGTGGTCAGGCGCCGTTGTAATAAAAGCATTAGCTATCAGACAGGGATCCACTGCTATGAAAAGATCGCCGTCGTTAAAAAGTAGATGCTGAGTACAAAACACATCAAATCATCAGGCTGTCCAGTTTTTCTGACAATGGATGCTAGGCAGTGTCTTGTGTCTGTTTTACTGAGAGGCGGTTGGTGGGGAAACGCTGGAACAATAAAACCAAGCTGATCTTTTCAATGTCTGGTAGGCATTTTAAGTAACTTTGGATAATCATTGAATTAATTATATTGCAGTCAATGTGTTATATACATTAAATAAATGCTTTCCATTTTATCCCATGATGAATCTCAGTTAAATCTTGGGTATTGTATGACCTGAAAATGTATTGTTTAAAAACTAATACACTTTCACAATACTAGTTTTTCTTTACAACGATGGTTCATTTATTTTTAGTTGACCAGTTAAGTAACTGGACAATCTGGTTACCTACTGAGTAAATTACTTTGTATATTATCTTACTATATGATCCATGCATCAGTCTGTGTATAGGCAAAATACTTCACACAGAGCTGGCGGTGGGTCTCAGACTCACAACCTCGTGGTGAAGTCAACCCCTACACTCTGTATGTTATAAAGAAACAAAATGATGCTGCTTCCTCAATGACAGTCTTTCCACCATAATTTAAATGTAAATTTTGTGATACGCCAACCGCTCAATCAAGTCAAATTTACTAAACCTGGGAACACACTAACGGAGCATATGGCTCTCCAGAATTAGCCCAGGATGCCTGCCCCTAATTCAGAGCATCTTGGAGGTTCCCGGGAAATAGACTGATACTGAAGCCTGAGGGAGTCGACACTGAGTCGTCAGATGCAGTGTGAGTCATAGATGCCGATGCTGCTTGTGTTCTTCAAGTGACCTGTGTGGTCTGAAGGAAGGAGACAGCTTCAGAGAAAGGTAAACAAGCCTTTCCAACAAAAACACATCGCAATCATGTTGTTCGATATTGGGGCTGCGGCTGGACAGGTTACATCTTCAGCAACCTTGACCTGTCATTTGTTCTGATTGAAGACAAGACAGAGGAAAGGCTTCTGTCCAGCCGGGCAGGTGGACTGCCGCATCTCTTCTTGATCATTTTCTGCCTTTGACTTATGTGGTGGGTCATCTTCGATTTTGTTAACGTGCCCCAGATGAGGACCTTGTTGCGTTTCCTTCTCGCCTCATCCATCTCCCTGCCACCGACTGAGCTGTTTTCCCTCTCGGGGGGTCAGCAGGGTGGTCCGGAGCTGAGGGTTATTTTCCGTGCCCTTTATTGGAGGAGCTGTGCGGTGTTCCTCAGGCAGACGCACGTCTCAGTAGCGGTTCGGCTTGCAGCTACAGAAGTTCCTAAGCCACAGGAACCCTACAAGTGTCATCCTTACACAGACCTTGAAGACACATGAAATGTAGTGGGGGGGTGGAGATGTTCCCTGAGCTGGAAGCATTTTGTCATTTGCAAAATATTCTTGAAGCCTGAAAGGAATTTTAAATTCCGTGAGCTGTAAGCCCTGAATCCTACCTCAGACCATGGAGTTTATTGCAACCCACAGACAGCTCTGATGAACACAGCGACGACCCACTCTTTCCGCTTCATTATGTCCCACCATCTATACCAACCGAGGGAATATTTATTTCCTCTGTCCTACTGTTATAATTTCCTTGCTATCCTTTTTATCTCCTTTCTTCCTAGAGCTACATTTCTATTGAAGGGTCCACCCAGCCCAGGATTCAACAGCCTCACAGACTACTATCCTATGGACTCAATTCCCCTAACCCTAAAGTCCACACCATAAGGGCATGGAATCAGTGTTGGGCATTTCAGGTCCAGAAGCTACAAATCCAGACCAAGATTTTGTTTCTACCAACTAGTTGAGCATAACAAGTCACATTCACAGAGTACTCAACTGCGTGGTAGAAACAAAATCCTGGTCTGGATTTGTAGCTTCTGGACCTGAAATGTCCAACACTGCATGGAATAAGTACCACTGAAATGCTGAAGCACACGTGGACCTCAACTAGATTCATATCAATTTGTAATATTGTCATGAAAGCTTATACGCAAGCAGCCAACACAGAAAATGTTGGCCTACCATTCCTCACCCACTAAATCACCCGTCAAATGTCTGGGAAACCGTCCTGTACCGCCATGTTGACAGCTGTGAGCCATTGTTTAACCTTTTAGCATAATTGCACATCTAAAACCTGAATTCAAACGTGTGCCTGAGTCTCCCTCGGCGCTTAAGGGATGCTGTGGGACTTTCAAGCTTTCAAGACGTCACGTGGTTTTTTTTGGTTATCAGAAAGCATTTTGTTTAGGGTTGATTTCCACTGCTCTGCTGCATGGAATCCAACAACAGCTCAATCAGCTGTACACATGAGGCAGGATAAAAGAGTTTACGCATCCAAATTACATTCCTCCATGTCTGAAATGTCCTCCCCCCGGACACCCTGGTATACTTCTCCTCCTGTATTCTAAACATTTTCGGCTCATTCATGTCTTTAAATTGTTCGTAGTGATTAAGGGTTTGGGGATGGCATGACACTTCTGGAGACCAAATCTCTGGCCCTCATGTTTTCCCGTGTCATTGTCGGCTTTTCTCCAGGTTCTCTGGTTTTCTCTCCCGCAGTCCCTTGATAGGACAGGCTAATGTGGCCCCTGATAGGACAGGCTAATGTGGCCCCTGATAGGACAGGCTAATGTAGCCCCCGATAGGACAGGCTAATGTGCCCCCCGGTAGGACAGGCTAATGTGGCCCCTGATAGGACAGGCTAATGTGCCCCCCGATAGGACAGGCTAATGTGGCCCCTGATATCACAGGCGTATGTGCCCCCCGATAGGACAAGCAGGTATGGAAGAGGGATGGGTATACAGGTGGGAGAAGTCCACCGTATCCCTACCCTGTGCCCCTTAGAGTGAGGTCCACGCTGCCCTAAACCCTGTACCAGATTAGCACCCAATGCATGAAAGTTTCTTTTACTGTCTACAGATTCACATACATATTCAGGAAGACTCACACATATATTTAGACTGCTAGCATTGTGTGTAAAAAAAAAAGAATTTTAAAATGGGATGAAACGGTAATTATCTTAAGTTCTCTTAAGTTCTCTGGTGATACGTTTTCTGTTTAAATGAACTAATAGGTATTATACTGTACAGCAAGAAATTACCTCAGTGAACCTGGTAAGTCAGTATTTAATGGGTTTTAACCCAGAAGTATGTGTCAGGATCAGTCCCTGCCCTGTCCGGTCAGTCATTTCCCTGCTTGGCCAGCAGGTGTTGCTATGCATCCCATTCCTGGTGTTTGAGTCCTTAGTGTTTAGTGATTATGATCCTCACCTGTTCCTTGTTATTCTTAGCCCTAGCGTTTGGTTTATTGTCAATAGCCTGCACCTGTTTCTTTTATAGTCTTAGTTACCTGTCTACATATGTACAGTGGGACCTTGGGACATGAACTTACTGTATTTCATTCCAGAAGGCTGGTCGAGTTGAGAATTGGTTGAGGTCCAAGTCAAATTTTCTGATAAGAAATAATGTAAATGAATTTAATCTATCCCAGACCTCCCCTCCAAAAGATCGTCTATTTAACAAATGTTCAAAATAAATATTGTAATGTCAAAAGGTTACCACCGCAGAATGATTTTACAATGTGTGTGTGTTTTTTTTTTACAATTCATTAACATTTTAAAATGAAGAATTGGGGACATTACATTTGATTTGCTCCCAAACCCTGGCTTCTTAGAGTATTCGGAACAACTTGGCCTCCCTTTTGATTTACATCCCTCTGAGTTGTTGACACTGATGTTTTTTATGCGGCTGGAGACCAAGTAAAAAGTTGCCATTAATCTTGTCAGCCTCTCTCGGCACCTTTGGATGCTGTTCTCTTGCTCCTTGATAAATAGACGTTCTCCATTCTCCCATGCCAGCGATAAAACACAGAACATCTGTGCGTCTATTAGAGCTTGCAGGCGACCTGTGACAGAGCAGGCACGGTCGGAAGGGAGGGACGATGGTACCACCGCTCTCACCTTCAGGGACTCCAGAGGCCGCTGTGACCTGGAAACATCTCTCACTCTGACCACAGGATGTTAAGTGCACTGCTGAAAATCTTTCTTAGACTGAGTCAATCTCTATTTCTGTCTGGGTGTGGCTGAACTGTTACCAAGTTTTCAGTAGAACTCTCTGCTACTAAAAACATCCACAACTATGAGTTGCATGTCTTATTCTTTTAAGTTTCTCCTCACGGTTCTGACCCACGACCACTCCTGTCCAGCAGTAATGCACTTGTCCTCTTTTCCACTCGAGTGACTGCATTGGCACAAACAAAGCAGAGCCGTGAATCAGCAGTTTCATGCTCATTGATGCTGGAACGGGGTCTCTGTAGCAGGGCCATGCAGAATTCAGAATTTGTGAATTGTTCCATATTCCATTCATGAACTGAAATTTGAATTGAATTGGCCATACGTAACAGGATATTGAATCTGAATGACAGGAAGAAGAATTGAAAAAAAATAAATTCAAAGAATTCAATGCAATCACACGACACATGAATATCATTTAAGCTAGCAAAACATAAATAGTTATGTAACAGATTGGTGACATTTTGGATACTAGATCAATACTGTATATACTGAGCTTGTGTGTGTGTGTGTGCGCGCGCCTGTGTATTATGTTTATACAACATTGTGGGGATCAAATGTCATTTTCACATTGTGGGGACCATTTTTTAGGTCCCCGCAAAGATCTGTGAATGCAATCGAAAGCTAAATAGTCTTTTATTATGTTTGGTTATTTATGGTTAAGGTTAGGGCTGGGTAGGGGTTAAGGTTGTCATGTTGGGATTACAGTTTTCCCCATAGAAATGAATGGAAAGTCCCCAGAAAATTGAAAAAAGAAAAATTGTACGGCTATTATATGAATATACACTACATTTTTCTTGGCCCTGTAGTACATATATTTCTTGTTTCTGCATATTCACTTCATGTGCATTACATTTTTGAGTAGTCAGCAGTTGCTTTTCTTGTGTGTCCATCGACTGTCAGATTGATAGGCTTACTTGTATAATTTCAACCCCACATATCTGTAGCATTTTTGTCAAATATCAAATGAATTATATCATATCTTTTTGTTAGTGTTATTATCATATTAACAGTTTGTTTACATTTTAATTTTTAAAGAAAGTAAAAGGATACATTACAAAAAGGGATTACATCATTTCATGTAGTCTCTCCTACTTATTTTAGTTTCCATAAAATGTGTCTTATGGTATTACGAAAAAAAAAAATAGCTTCGGTTTTGCAGGACTGGTCTCGGAGGACCTCAGGAGAATGGAGACGGGCTTGTTGCTGCCAGTGGTCTTCATGTTCCTGCCTACATGCCTTAAGCCTGGAGCACAGGCAGTCACCAAACTGGAGGCTCCACCTTCTCTGCCTGACACCTAACACCTCCTCACTGGGCTCCAGCACCATACATAGTTCCTGTATGATTTTAAATTCACTGTATGAGAGCTGGACAGGGCACTGCAGCTGCTGGGACATCAGTGGAAATGTTAAGGACTGGCTGTTGCATCTTCAGCTGCCCATTTTGTAAATTTAGGAAAAAAAGATATTTCTGGTTGAATATAAATTAATTAATATACACATGTTTTATTTTACTGTGTAAAGGTATAATAAACTTTTACTTCTTTTTTTACAGGAAACACTAAAAAACATACAACCAGAACAAAACTCACACAACACTATTTAGAAAATACAGATTGATAGATAAATAATTGATTGATATATAGATAAATGGCAGTAAAAACAATAGATAAATGGCAGTAAAAACAATAGATAAATGGCAATAAAAGATAGATAAGTAGCAGCAAGTCAGGTTAGTAGAAATGAGCATACTTCAGTTAAAGGCATACAGAAATACCGTCCATTGGAAATTTTTTCATCATAATAGTTCCTGTAGTTATTCCACAGATAGTTTGCGTAAGAAATCGGAGTCCCATTCATGGAATTTTCTTAGTGTGGTTGATCATTCTCATTGTCTTATTCTTTTGTGTGCGTGTATAGATACAGCTTTTGTTTAAGCTGATTTGCATATTATAAAATCTCTGCCAATTTCCCTAGAAATTCTTTTTATTATGTGTTTCCCATGGGACCAGCAGCACTGCATCATGTGGGCCATGAAATCTTGGTACCATGTCCACTTTCTCAATTCAGGAGCCTTCAAACCTCTCCTCGATTCAAGTAATTAACTGCTCATTCAGCCAATTACTCAATCACAGAGCCTTTTGTTAGTCGAATCAGGTGTTCTGGTGTCAGAACGCAGCAATTATATGTAGCAGCTGGGGGGACCTGAAGAGAGATTTGAGAATCACTGTCATAATGAATACAGCTGCTGCTCCACAGCTTCCCAGGTATGATAGTTAGCATGTTCCCATGCTAATTTTCTACTTCTGAATTTTTGTGACTTTCCGTAATCCAAAAACATTTTGCCTGGAAATGGTATTTTGCTTCAGGATTCTGACCTCAGTCTCCTCATGAGTCTGTGGATCGACCATCATCTGCCGATTAGGCAACACCAAGAGCTCAAACACCTGATTTAAAGAAACAAAAATAAGATGGTAGACACTTACCCAGAATTCCTCACACCTTTCACCCAATGAAAACCTGAGCTAATGAAAAGCCAGCTGGCACGGCTCTTTGGATAAGTACTGTAGCACCAGGCAGACTAAGGCATCGCGAAGGCAGTGAAGAACACAGAGATTTGCTTGCTGGGGAAGAACACATTCTTTATTATAGTGATAAACAGGACTACTATAACAGGCAGCCAATGGGCACCGAACCCCAAATACACAGAGCAGACACACAAGGTGATCAGACGCCAAACTGTATGGTGCACACACGGTGGGAGAATTATACGACCTAAGAACACGCGAGGATCGGACCGGGTACACACAAGATACAGGCAAACATACACGCCACGAGTGGGAATGCAATATAACCATAACAACGTATCACATCCCACTGAAAAATGACCCTTCCTTTTGCGCACCTTAAGCGGACCTAATACTTCTTCCAGGGGGCCTACCTCCCTGGGGCACCCCACATACCCATCCCCCTTCTCCTGGGACGGGAAGTGCAAGGAGCTGCTGCGGTCGCACCACGGTGTGGCCTTCTCTGGGCTTCTTTTCCTACCCAGCTGGGCGGGGCTCTAATGCTGTGCGGCAGGTGGGTCCTTCCGCAGGGCCTCTGCTCGCAGGGTCGGGTGGCCCTGCATAGCTGCTCCTGCTCCAGGCGGATGGTCTCTCGGAGGCGTGCCAAGCAAGTCTCCTCCTCCTCGCACCTTCCTTCATGTGCTTGGCCTCCACCTCTAGCACCTCGTGGTGCTTCTGGGCCAGCTGGGTCTCCAAACTGTGGCACGTCTCCTCCCAGCTGAGCAGCGCCGTCTCACAGCCCCGTAATGCCATGTCCGCTAACCTCGGGCAGGCGTGCCTGGCGGCCGCGTTCCTGCTCCCGGCTGGCCAGCTTGCTGTGCAGCCGCTCTAACTCCTGCTGGCTCTGCTATTGCTGCTCATCCAGCTCGCGCTGCTTCTGAGCCAGCCGGTCCTCCAGCATACAGCATGCCTTTTCCCAACCGAGCAGAGCAGCCTCAGCTTGCCGCCTCTGGTGGCCGTGCTGGCAGCTAGGGGTAGTGGAGCTCCTCGCAACTGGCGTGCGTCGAGCCTTGGATGCCTGGCAAACGAGCAGAATGTCCTGAAGCACCTGCCCTCCCCAGTCGTTGACGCCGTCTCAGACAGGGAGTTGACGGGATGGCAGGAATGGCTTCACGGCATGCGGCCGCAGGACTGGGGTCTGGTGGACTGGCAGGGGCAGCTTCTACAAATGCTGAGGCAGAATGGGCCAGCTTCAGATCACGCCGCACCGGTCCGAGGCACCTCAGAAAGACAGAGCAGTATTTTTCTCCCTCCATTTTTCCATTCCCATTTGCTGGCGGCTCTGATCTCGTACCTCGAGCCTCTTCTTGCTGCAGTATCAAGAGGAGCTTTCCCATGCAAGCTATCTTCTCTCTGGAACCACCACCTCTCCTGTTTTGTCACCTCCCTGATGCCTCCAGGTCCGCCAGGCTGGAGCAGGCTTGCTGGATGACGTTCATTAGCACCCACCGCAGCCGCCCCAGTGGGATCGCTTCCAGAATCCCACTTCTGATACCAATGTAGCACCAGGTTTACAAAGGCACTGTTAGAGCGGCGAAGAACAAAGACATTTGCTTGCCGGGACAAAACATGCTCTTTATGATAGTCCTAAGCAGGACTGCAGCACATATGCAGTGAGCATCAAACCCTAATACACGAAGTAGAAACACAAGGTGGCCAGATGTTGAAATGTATGGTGCACGCACGGTGGGAGAGTTATACAACCTAAGAACACGCGAGGGTCGGACAGGGTACACACAAGATACAGGCAAACATGTACGTCACGATCAGAAATGCAATATAATCATAACAACCACAATAGGGCTATTTACAATTACACAGACACAGGGCTATATACACGAATGCTCATGAGGCATGCTGGGATGTGCAGATCTCACCAGCGCTACAGTATATATGAAAAAGGATTTTTTTTTTTCTTGTTTACAATCCACAAGTGTGGATGGTAAGTACTGCCTAGAATGTGCGGAAATCCAAAACTATGAAAACAAGATTTTTTTTGTTGTTGATTTTAATGGGGTCACATTGCATGTCCTGCGTTACCCAAATGACATCCAGGCTCAGTAAGCCTCTGTACTGGTCAAACTAAGAAAATGTATGAAAATTATAAAACCTTGCAAGCAAATTTTGGTGCCGATTTATATGATACGGTGGTAAGACGTTCACTAAGAAAGTATGAAAGAAGGATTCTTTTGGTCCACTGTCATAGTTATTCAGCCCCAATTTGTAAAGCAAGGAATTACTCCAGCCTGAGAGTGTCATGGATTAAGAAATGGTGGGTTTTTAATCATCTCTTTGTAAAACCTGCCCAGGTATAACCATTCATACACAGTTACATACAGTATATATGGCTTGGTGTATATATAATATGTGCAGAGGTTATGGATCCCTGACCCATGCCAGGCTGGAGTGAGCCTCCAGCATTTCTCAGGAAACACAGGGCACAAGGGGCACCCTAGGCAGGATGCCAGTCCACCACAGGGCACAAGGGGCGCCCCGGACAGGATGCCAGTCCACCACAGGGCACAAGGGGCGCC
>JABFEB020000132.1:26121487-26135134 GCA_019775895.2 Stomatorhinus ivindoensis
GGGAGTCGCTGCAGGCACTGGGAGGGAGTGCCTGGGTGGAAAGAAACCCCAGCGTGCTTCAGTTCTATTAAAACAATAAAAATATCAGTAACTGGTTGGCTTTTGACCACTTGTTTGTTTTTACAGGTCGTCCGCTGTATCACAGCAGGATGATGCTGATGATTTTTGGCCGCAGGCGGAAGCTGTGGCACCAGTGAGGGTGACAGCAGCTCAGCCAGTGGTGGCCACCATGCAGCACTCAATGGAAGGCTGCTAGGATCTGATAAGCCGCCTCTGAAGGCTCTCTGAGGAACCCCTGGGGCCGGCAGGGTCTCCGGGCTCGATCCGTCCCAAAACAAACCTCGACAGATCCCGCAGGCCAGAGATCAGGCTCCCGCTGCTTCATACACAGACGCCTACTGATGTGCAGCCACATCGACATCAGCCTGAGGAAATGCGCAAGACGCCTGTTTGGGATTATCAGGAAAAAACAGGATCAATCTAACCTTCTACAGATAAATTCAGGGGGAACATTTTGTTTTCCTTCTCTAAAATGTAGGTTTATGTCCTGGATATTCTGTCTGCCTTAATAACATAATAGAAAATGTCATGTATTCCTTAATAATTAAACCCACTACAATCTAAATAACATGACATTCTCATTATAGAATGTCTCCGTGTAGATCGTACATCTGAAAATATCAGTCGTAAATTCGACGTTGAAGTAGCTCAGACATTAAACCTGTCCAGGTGTGTTTCTGTGACTTAGATGGTCTAAATGACTTTGCTGACATCCACTCCTCCCTTCAATCCCACTGCATCAGCAATCTGTCTGTGAGGTACAGTGCGGTTGGCATCAATCTACATGTGTCCTATCGTCACCGTGTTACCCCCACCTCACCAATCGTAGGGGTGTGGCCAGCTACCCCTAGCCCTTAAACATATTGCAGTCTGACACTGGTCCACCGTTCTCCACACCTCTCCCACAGAGCCCCTCCCAAGGAGACAAGTCTTCAGATGAGACACAGGCACCTTTTATATACCGATATGTGAGACAAGAGGAGGTGCCTCTGGCTTTTGAGTCACTTTATCCTTCGCTAGAAGAAGACAGGCGGCCGTGAATGGCTGCTCCGCTCCGCCTCACACCTCCCAGCTATAGGGTACTGATAAACTCCTTCAGGCCTCTCCTCATGGATTCGTTCACCATCACAACAGATGCAAATATCACGTGGCTCCAGCCCTGATAAATATCACAGATCACAGTAATCATTAGCGGTAAAGCACCATTTCACTTCCTGGACTGATGGGCCATTTTGTGCACAACTCGCTGGGAACTTCCTCTCTAAAAGAAAAGGTTGACAGCATTTATTCTTCCAAATTGTTACAAATGTACCTTATAATCAATCGTTTGCAGGTCTGGTTCACCGGGGATAGAATTAAAATGTCATTGGTTGAACTGTGTGGTTTTTAAGGAGATCTGTAAACATGTTACATTTAGCAGTATATTCATATATCAGCCATGATACTGTCACTCTAATAGACGTACATCTCTAAATCCATCATCAAGACTACTTATCTAGTATTGAGTGACAGTGAGTTTGGAGCCTGTCTCAGGGAAGTACAAGGCAGAAAATTGGGATGCAAACCTATACGCTGAAATGCAAAAATCCTGGAAAAATCAAAGAAACGTGACAGACTCAAAGCCAGAAGTTAAGTTCAGATTCCCGAACCTCTGCGTTACAGTGTTCCCCATCATGCCGTGACTAGATTTTCCCACCCAATGATTAATTAAACACCTATGACACATGACGCAGCCTTTAATCAATAAGGCAGTGACATGGCAGTGTGCTGTTAAACCCACGGCTCCATGACTGATCTAAAGGCGTATTTCCTCACAGAATATCGATCAGGCTGTTGCCAGGGATATTTCACCAGGCTGATCATGGTGCGTTCTCAGCGTGAGTACAGGCATAACTGTGGGTCCTGTCAAGACTCCACCGAAAACGTTTCATTAAGAACAGGGAGATGAGCAGCGTATGCTGAGATCTGAGAGGCTTGGAATCTTAAGTAGGTGCAAAGCATCTAAATTGTGGATGTAGAGTCCAAGGCTCGTCGTTTATGAGCTAAATAAAAGCTACAGCCATGTGACATGCGAAGGCCCATTGAAAACATTCTAACTCGTTAATTATCCTGACGATGTGCATCCACCCAAAGTGATTAAAAGAACAGGAGTAGGTGGGGTTTAATCAGCCAAAAACACTAAATGAATAAGCAGCAATTATGCAGACTTTTACTTTCTTAAGGAAGGAAATCAAAGCTTTACAGCCATTTTTTGCCATTATCGCATTTGAGCGCGAGCAAATTGCTCAAGGAAGTGATTTAGAGATGAATGCACGGAGTAATTTCTGTTTTTTTTCTTTAGAAAGATATTATGTACCTAGTCCTCTGTACTTATGTATAATTTTGATTTTGACTGATTTCATTTTACGGCCCTATACAGTACTCAGAGGCTGTACTTACCAATGGATGTGATCTGCTGCATTTAGAGATGACAGAAAATGGCAGTGAATACCCGCTCCCCCCCCCAAACAGGCCCCATGGGCTTTATGGGGGGGCGCTACAGCTGCAACAGATGGAGACAAGTGAGCAGAGCCTTGGGATTCATCATGCAGGTGCCGATAGTCATCTGGCTAAACCGTGCAGCCCTGCAGCTCATTAAACTGCAGATGAAGGACCTTATTATCTTGGGAGACTCATTTGTTCTAAGTTTGAGGAAGCTTCTAACATACTGACAAAGTGCACTTATTTTCTAGTCTACTTTATTACATATAAATGAACTAATATACACTAATGAGTTAATATACTGTTTTCTATACAGTAAGTCTCTGAGCCCATGATGAGAAGATCACTGTTTTGAGCCTTGGCTTTGGCAGAACAGTGTCTGTGGGCTTTAGAGCAAGACTCTAACCCCCATCTCCAAGGATGCTGCACATTGGCTGACCCTGCATTGTGACCCCCACCCCCAGAATTTTCTTGTCCAAATGACCAGTAAAGGATTTATCATCATTAATAGCATGTAAATAACGAAATAACAAATATAGTTTGATATCATTGTCAGCCTAAATTTGGGTGTGGAATGTAGGGCACAGGGAATACTCAGCAGGGGGTGTGGATTGTATGGTACAGGGAGTTACTCAGCAGGGGGTGTGGATTGTATGGTACAGGGAGTTACTCAGCAGGGGGTATGGATTGTAGGCTACAGGGAGTTACTCAGCAGGGGGTGTGGATTGTAGGGTACAGGGAGTTACTCAGCAGGGTGTGTGGATTGTAGGGTACAGGGAGTAACTCAGCAGGGGGTGTGGCTTGTAGGCTACAGGGAGTCACTCAGCAGGGGGTGTGGATTGTAGGGTACAGGGAGTTACTCAGCAGGGTGTGTGGATTGTAGGGTACAGGGAGTTACTCAGCAGGGGGTATGGCTTGTAGGGTACAGGGAGTTACTCAGCAGGGGGTGTGGATTGTAGGGTACAGGGAGTTACTCAGCAGGGTGTGTGGATTGTAGGGTAGAGGGAGTAACTCAGCAGGGGGTGTGGCTTGTAGGGTACAGGGAGTAACTCAGCATGGGGTGTGGATTGTAGGGTACAGGGAGTAACTCAGCATGGGGTGTGGATTGTAGGGTACAGGGAGTAACTCAGCAGGGGGTGTGGCTTGTAGGGTACAGGGAGTTACTCAGCAGGGATTGTGGTGCTGATTTGGTCTTTAGCAGTGTTGAAACCAAACCTTCGCCTCAAGTCAGAAGCTCTACACTGAAGTGCCCCTTGGCAGGATCTGGACAGACACAGACCTCCAATCAACCTCAAACTCCGAATGAATCCGGTGTGCAATATCGAGAATAAAGAGTGGTGGAAAAAAAAACCTTCTGCAGAATTCATGAAAAAAAGACATGAACTAATTGGCTTCTTTTGTAAAAACGATATCCTCCAGGCCAACATCGCAGCTTATTGGAGTTTAGCAACTGCCAAATTGTAAAATGTCAGCAGTAACTAATAGGTCCTCAATTGCCTGTAAATGTTCATTGTTAAATGAAGCACTGTGAAGTACTGCTATTGGACAAAATATCCTTATATACACATTGTTTTTTCTGGGTTGCTAAGATTGTGACAACAGTGCACAATGCAAAATCAAATTAAGTGCCTATGTTTTTTCTTTCTGTTAAAACTGATAAAAATAGTAAGATTGAAAAAAATCAAAGGTAGGCTACCTCACTCAGGGAGTCATATTACCACACCAGATAGCATTAAGTCTAAGGCGTTTTTCAGATAATTGGTTTCAGTTAAACAGCTAGACTCCTTTTGTAATTAAACGACCTGTGGAAACCTCTTACTTTTATTGCTGAGAAAATCAATTAGACCAACTTTAAAGCTGGACAATTCAGTTCTTATTATCTGTGAGGTTCTGGGCTATTTTTATTCTATGCAACTGATTTTTATCATGGGAAACATGCAGCTTTGGAAAAAAGTAAGAGACCACTGTCTTTAAACAAATCTGCATTTTTTAAATCTACTACAAGACACCATTTACTCATGCCACACCTCAGCAGACACACATGTGGTATAGATTATTATATTGTACCAACTTTACCTGACCAGATGCGTGACCATTAATTATCCCGACTACATACAGTACATATCTGCGCTGGGTATCACCAGCATGCCACACGCCTTGTAGGCAGAACTGCATGTCCATTATAGCCGAACAAAACTACAGCTGAAAAGGGCCCAGGAGACCAAATTGTTTGTCCATTATAAGCAGAATTCTGTTATAAGTGGGTCCGAAATAACGGGATTTTACTGTAATTACAGTAAACCTGGGGAACAGGGAAACACACTAGGGCCTGGAGGGAAATAAACAGGGAAGAGAGAGGTCAGGATGGCCGGCAATACCTGCTGGCCAAACGGGAAGGAGATGGACGGATGCTGACCCTGACAGAAATGAGAGGACCGTTAACCAATCCGACAATTTCTCATGAATCGGAGGATGGCATCAATGACCTTCTGAAGGAATGGGGACCTTAAATGCAGATGTGAAGGGCACTGCTAGGACAGTTCATATCAGGCTCAGAGAAGCAGGACTGAAGTCCCATAAAGCAAGGAAGAAGCCCTTTCATTAATGAGAAACAGAGAAGAACCAGGCCGCTTCTTCAGTTTGCAATAAACAATATTATTCACATACGCGTGTCCATAATTTGAGAGAAGAGTTAAACTGAAACTTTTGCTGTGGTCTCTTGATTTTTTCAAGGGCTGTGTATTCATACACACATTACATCTATTAGCTCACAATTTACAGTTATAATTTAAAAAACTGAAATAGATACAGTAACCACACCGTCAAGTTTGTATTTTGACGTTTGTTCGGTGCAGTTTTCAGTGGTTAAGCTGCTGCATACATTGTAGATGAAGCACAGATGTGGACAGCAGTGCCCTGCCTCACTGCGCAGTGCCCTGCCTCACTGCACAGCTCCACAGCCCCGGGGCGGTGGCTCCAAACGGCGCCTCTCGTCCTGACTTTTGTTGACTTTGTGCTTTTGGCTCACGCTCCCGCAGGCTGAAAAGCTGAGCTCAGATGAATAGGTGTTTTTAAATTGCCCCCAGTGTGTGCCCTGTGATGGACTGGCATCCTGTCCACGGCACCCCCTCTTCCTGTGATTCCTGGGGTTAGCTCCAGGCTCTGGAGGAGATAAGTGCTTTTATAAGACGAATGAAGAAGAATGAAATCTGTTTCTATCTGGACTTTTTCATTCCTTTTCAGTTGCCTTTGAGCAATTTGTGGAAATAAAATCCAAAATGAGGACTATCTGGGAATTAAAGCAGGCAGTGAGGGTGGAGAGGTTAGACCCATATGTAACAGACCATTCAGTTCCAAAAGTGTGTATTAGGCGCATTTTGCAGCGCCGGCATGGTGCATGTCTGTGGGTTGTCCTAGGTGGCATGCTTCCCTGCTGCCCTCTGACTCTGAAGCACTGCTTCCTTGGTAAGTTATCAAGATGTTCTTAGAGGAAGTTTGTCTGGACAACAGGATTGTGTGCCCTTCAGAAGCCTTAATGGGCAACAAACATCAGGCGCTGTCCCTGATTTAACAAACCCTGATGGTTTGTAACTTGCATTCAAGGATGCATACAGTATAAACTTAAGGCACTGCATGTTGAAAATGGTTTTGAAAGCAGTGGGTCATTCATACTGTCCACATTCCCACTCTATCTGGGAAATATCACAGTGAAAAAAAGGTGAAGAAATACTAAAAAGAAAAGATGTAAAACTGCAACAAGGCTAAAATGCTATATGCCCTTTGAATGGCTAGACGCCCTTTCAGATAATAGCCCAATCCCCACCAGCATTTTGGCCCCATCACTCCTGCAATCTTATCATGGACAGTAAGAGGGAAGCAGCCCCCCCGATGACTAAACTCCCTGTAGTGCGGAACCCAACTCTCTGCAATGCCCCCCCCATTCCTCAACTGTCACGTCTTTGGTCCTTGGTCTCCATGAGCGATAGCCAGTAATGTGGGGAATCATCACTGATCTGAGAGGCCAGAGGAATATCTGGGCTGGGGAGCTGCAGACGGGGCGTGGGGTGGAGGAGGGGGCAGGGGCGAGCTGGGCTGGCTGGCAAAGATGCGGATTGGAAAGTGGTGATAAAAGGATTACAGCAAGAACATGGAGGACGAAAGGGAAATGGGGAGGAAGATGATGGCAGCCCTTTGGAGAAGATAAATCTGAGTGCAGGGAGGAGGATTCTTAGATGAAAGCTTCTCGTACGGCCCTGTCCGAAACAGACTACTGATAAGCCATATATTGGTATATGATGAACCTCGAATTTTACAAAGGCTGTTTGGAAAAAAACAACCGAAAACTGAATTATGAATTATGAAGATGCCACAGGGTGGGTTTGAGGGCAACATCTCAGGCCAGCAGCTCCAGAGTAGGGCTCCAATTCCCGCTCTGCTGTGTGCACAGCGTGTTTCGCCCCTGTGTTCCTGCAGATTCACACACCAAAGCCACACAGTGTCTCTCAGCGTCCTGTAGCCCTCTACTGTTTTAGAAGGAATGGCCATTTTTGTGGGGATAACCATATATGCAAGTCCTGCAGAGACCGCTGATACAGAGAGCATTAGTATTCCGTTCAGCCAAAAGTTGTTTTGTTAGCCTACAGCACAGATTTGCGCCTGATGCCACCTCTGATTCTTTCGAGGTTGGATTAGCATGCCTTAACCTAAAGCATCCTGCAGACTTTCTCGTGTATAATGTCTAGATGGATGCACCTTTATTGTCATAGCAGAAATACAGGCAGAAGGGCAAAGGAATGTAGTTTAGCATCTAGTGGGAATGAAAGCACAAGGTGAGCAGAAAGCACTGCATGTCATATGTGTGTTACTATACTAGGGATGTAGAGTATGAATGGTAATATAGAGTGAGACATGATGCAGTGCAGTGTGTACAGTGATACAGTAGGAGCAGTAAACAGTACAGGATATAGTGCAATGAACAGTATGTAAGGTATGTTGTATGAGTATGATGAGTATATTCTTGAAGTTAATTCATTTTTGTTATATTATTAAATACGGCAAACTGTCAGAAGTGAGAAAGCCCTCTGGATTGAAGGGTGAAACGTTTTCTAAGAACTAAATAAGTTCATTTGCCCTGAATAACCTTTCTTGGGATAAGGAAAACTGTTTCTACATTTATACATTGATTATGGTAATGAGGGAAACGTCTTTTTGAGAACTTTTGTGACGTGGTATTCCTAAATCATCCACACTGACCCTGTGGGTTGCCTGGAATACAGAAACCAAGAAACAGCTCATACCATCCACAAAGTGATGAAATGGTAGGATGTTTTAATAGGTCACTTATCGATCAATGTCTAAAACGCTCCTTCGACAGCCGGGTGAGTCGGGCGATAAATTGAGGCAGACAGCCTCACACCAGCCCTTACCCTTGCACTGGTTTCACTCCATTTTGCTGTAGAGGCTCGAACACCTGCAAACCCTCTCTTTGCCACAGACCCACAGACATGTCATACTACTCTTGGAACACCTGCAGCTTATGCCTCAGAACTGATCAACAAGCTTCGGCCGTCATGCACATCCACAGAGTGATGTTAACAGGGCCTGCTCACAACCAAAATAATACTATGACAGACATATCTCCTTATAAAGGAGCCTCTGGGTCAATAATTAGAAGCTTTCCCCTCATTGGAAGGGCCTCTTTAAGTTCTTGGAGTACCTTGGGCCTACTCCCAATTACTGGATGATTGGAGTTACCTATAAGATACTTTTTAGATCCACCCGACAAGTATCAAGGGCCGCAACCAGATATGACCATCGCATACAGCTGTAAACCAACGTCCTGACAAACCCTGACAGGTACCTTTGTCTTCTCGACTGCTAACTGCATTGTGCTTTACCTTTCAAATCAGGACAAGGGATTCAAAGTGACCATCACTCCCTCCTGCACCAAACACTGTGTCTGAAGATTCTGCTCAGCAAATGCAACCCTCTTCTCAGGGAGATGTGCCTTCCTATTCTAGGCATATGCATAAGAAGAAATATTTAGATGTCATGGAATATTCCTCTGAAAACAGCAGCCGTGGCACCAGTGGAAAAGGGATCCAGTTCTGCTGTGGTTCTGTTGCATATAAAACCTCCTGGTTTGCTGAAAGACCGTTGAGCTAAATGTTGTGTATGTTTCTATAGCATAGTATCATAAACGAGGATGGCTATTTTGTGGGAGGGGAAAGAATTGTAAAAATATGATTTACCTTTTCTTTAAGTTAATTTTTGTTGTATAATTAAATTAGGCAAACTGTTAATCTGTTAACTGTTTCTACATATGTACTATGGTTAAGGTAGTTGAGGAAGTGTGTTGAATCAGTTTCTAAGGTTAAAATAGGTTAACAAATAGACTTAATGGAGATCCTTTAATTCTTGTTGGTTAAATCTGTCATGTGACCCTGTGACAACAGGGGGTTTTGGGGACTGTTAAGGTGAAGGAAAAAGGCAGTTCCATGCATGGGCCTATGTAAAGTGTCGAATCTGACTGAAAACCAATGTTGTGGGGCTGCAACAAGACAGCAAGAGATGAAGTGAGAGAAAATAACAAAAGAAAAGCAGATTGATTGGATGAGATTGGGCAGATGGGGAAGCTCCAGTAAAGACCGCTTCTCCTGGTCCCATTACACCCTGGTGAGATATACCTCTTAATCCACTCACCTGGAGGCAATGTCAAAGGGAGAATGTGGAGAAGGCACACAGCAGCACCTCCTCTTTCCGTAAAGGAGGCATCAGAAGAGGCAGAAGGAGCAAGTGGTGACCCCACCTTTGCTATCGCACTGTAGTAGAGTCCATTGTGTGAAAAGCTGCCCCCGCGAGATTCTTAAATGCCCCCCCCCCCAACCTGAGCAGTGTAAATCCGGGCCCGCTGCCTCATACCCTTTAGAAGAATTAATGGAGGCCACAGGGTCATAAACACAGAATGTGGTACAGAGAGGTGCGAATCTTCAGTGACAGAATGAGAACCACGGTGACCCTTTGCGGATGGCATGGACAGTGGTTTTCGCGATGACGGCAAAACAGAAAGGAAAGAAGTTTATTTTGCCATTACAGTCATCATTATTGCCGTTACAGTCATTAATATTTGCACGGGAAAGTTACTTCCATTAGAAGCATTTAGAGTGTGACAGAAAGGTGGTGCAGCGGATTGACCCCAGCAGGGCTGTAGGTTCAAATCCCACCCAAGGTGTGTGGTTTGCATATTCTCCCCATTTTTTTGGGCTCTTGAGCTTTGCTGTGTTTTTAGCTGCTGCATTTCCAGTGTTCTGTTGCTAGACTTTTACATTTGCTGACTGCTCTAAGTGTTGCATTTTGTATAATCAGATTTCATGCTTGCTGTAGTTGAGTTGCATTGTGTGGCTCCTGTTCCAGTGCTGCTTGCACTCATTACCGCCCATTCTTTGGAAGCTAAACTGCACTTATGCTTATTAGACTCCTTCTTTAGAATGTTTTTCAATGTGTTATTTGCCTCGCTTGTATGCCACATTGGACAAAAGTGTTTGCCAAATTAATAAATGTGGATGTCAATGCATGTTGTTCGGGCTTTGAACATTCTGCCATTAGTTTTGTGTTTTGAAATCGCTCACAGGGTGTGAGTGCGTGACCATGCAGGATATGCTACAGTAGCATCCCATCGAGGAGTCCCCTGCCACATGACCTCACTGCAACCATGTACTGAATCACTGATCGTTGGAGATGATGGATGGATGGAAGGAAAAAGCATTAATATGGGAAAAAAACAGGAGTGGGATACTGCAGTATTTCCCTTTGTGCTGCTAAAATCTGCAGATAACAATTCTTCTCCAATCTCCTTCATAATCACCACCATACATTGTATTACATTTGTAGTTAAGTGTTTGGTTTTACCAGTTAAATTTATAACAGCAGAAATACGAAGAATAATGTTGAGTAAATGCAGGAGAGTACTTATACAGGGAAGCACTCTATACGCATATTTGTGCTGAAAAGTCACATCAATCAAACAAGCATGCAAGTTTTTTTTTGGTTAACTTACCCAGGTGTGCAGTGACCTTCAGCTGTGGAAGTGGAATACAAGATGAACAGATTGCAGATTATGTTTAAAATGCAGAGAGAGAAATCTTTCTCCACATCTTGCGTCATCATACATAGTATGCAAATCATATTTTCTGTATTTTCTTTTCATGTATTTATCTAGCTACGTAAAATCAAGAATTTACACATCCAAGCCTGTCCTTTGTCTCTTTGTTTTGCTGTAACATTTCCCTATCAGAATCTCAAGTGTTAGATCACCAGAAGCAGTATTAAGTAAGACTACCTGGATTTAAAGGCCCTTGGAATTTTGTTAATGTTATTTACCTGAAAGAGCTCATTATGAATCCATTTTAACAGTGTCTGGCTTCCCTTTTTCTCCTTTTCACAAGGCAAACAATGGGTGTCTCATTTTCTGCTGGGTCAATGTTTAGATTTAATCGTTCTAATTCCCAAAGTACTTTCTCATGCAATGGAGAATAATCAGTCTTCAGGAGTGGCACCATAATTAATGGATCAAGCAATGATTGTTGGTAAGCGTGCCACAGGCGTGTCCATGTGACACGTAAAGCACACGGGAAGGAGCGAATGGGGGACGTCACGGTGAGCGACGTCAGCCTGCCAGGCACAAGGGAAGGGTGGGAGACTCGTCATGGCGCCTCATAAGGGGCTCATGAGGGCTTGAGAGGCAGAAGGAGAAGAAGGGAGAGGGTGTGTGCAGGGGTCTCTGTGGGTCACCCGGCTGGGAGAGTTTCCGCAGCCACGGGCAGTCGGGCCGGGAAGAAAAAGGCGGAGCATGTTGTGAACTGTATTTGTACCAAAAAAAAAAAAAACTAAATGTCTTCTTCCAAGTTATGCTTATTCTACAAAGGCACAAGACAATTACAGCGCGTTCCAATAAGATCTTCAGTGACTGGCAAATGAGATACATAAAAAAAAATAAAGAACAACGTTTGGTTTTAAAATCTCTTCCTCAGGTACCTTTGTTACTTCAGAGCTTAACCTGAAAACTACTGGAAACCTGCACAGCCCCTTTTGATAGCAGAACAAAAGGTTAGAATAAGTCAGGTTCTAAAGGGTCTGACATGTACTTAAAGTCACAGGGGAGGAATACGATTTTGCACCGCTGTACTTTTGTTGACAATTCAAGAGAGCACAGCTTCAAAAGGTCTTTTCCCGTCA
This sequence comes from Stomatorhinus ivindoensis, assembly GCA_019775895.2. Classification (NCBI taxonomy): domain Eukaryota; kingdom Metazoa; phylum Chordata; class Actinopteri; order Osteoglossiformes; family Mormyridae; genus Stomatorhinus; species Stomatorhinus ivindoensis. The sequence goes on from JABFEB020000132.1 coordinate 26,133,263, forward strand.
TGCTCCAAAGTTAGCAGCAGCAGCAGCACTTTACAGTTGCATTTTTATTTTCTTCCAGGATCAATCAAACTTAGTCCCCTTTGAGATGCAAAGTAAATGACAGAAATCCCAAGTCAGGGCGAGATGTCACATGAATGAAAATGAATCCTATTTCACAACCTCCATAAGTGTTTCTACAACACAGAGTCATGGTGATCCTGAAATCTATCTGAAACGACATAGAGCACTACCTGGACTGAATTCCCATCCATCACAGGGCGCACACTCCCACTATTACATTCCAATGGCCATTTAAAGACAACAATTCACCTCACCCCTCAAGGTGTGAGTTACAGTGCTGCCCACTGTATCTTTCACCTCCTGAGTAATCAATGCCACTGGCAAGCTATTAAAAGCTTGGAACACTTGATTGTACAGGATACTTTTTTCTTATGCCCAGGTTCCTGTTAATCACAGTGCCACACTGTCACCCACAAAATGAGACTAAAAGAACTTGTCTTTGAGGGAAAGGGAGAAATATTTGTGGGGTCTGTTTGAGCTATGGGGTTAGAAAAAACACACTAGCACTTCTGCTTTCATGTGGATATTGGGAACATACCTCTGTTTCATATCTGTCCAGAGAGAGATTACTTCCATTAAGCCTTTAGGTTTCCAATCAGGTTGGCGTTTCTACCCTGTCACCTTTCATTGCTGGACACCCCCACCAATCACCTCGAACAGCAAGGCACAGGCCTCTCTCAGTGTGGGGGGGGGGGGCAGGGGGGGCAGTCACTGTCGACAGAAACTCGTGGTGAACATACAACCTTGAGGCTGAGGAATGTGGGAGGAGACCCTTGACTAGAAACACGTTTGGAAACTGTATAAAGCAATAAGAGACCCATGATTGCAAAGACTATTGGAGACTGTATGGGCAGTAAGAGACCCCTGACTGTGATGTCCTTTGGAGAATGCATAGGACAGTAAGAGACCCCTGACTGTAAAGTCTTTTAGAGACAATATACAGCAGTAAGAGACCCCTGACTGCAAAAACCTTTGGAGACCCAAGCATTGAGACCTCTCACTGCCAAGACTTTTGCATACTGTATAGGGTAGGAAGAGACCCCTGACTGCGACGAGTTTTGGAGACTACATAGGAACAGGAGCAGAGGTGGAAAGTTCAAGTTCAGAAAGTACAAATCCAGGCCAAGGTTTTGTTTCAACCAACCAGTTGAGTATAAAGAGTCGCATTCACAGAATACTCAACTGGCTGGTTGAAACAAAACCTTGGTCTGGATTCCTCCATTCTGAACCCAGAATTTCCATGTCTGGCAGGAAGAGATCCCTGACTGCAGCTCCAAATGTATAGGAGAATTTTCTATTGCTTTCCCTAATTTTTTAAATATTTTTTCTTGCATGGTCCTTTCAATGTTCATGTTATTTATTTCTGGCAGCCTAAAATCTACAATCCATCTCAGTTTTTAAAGCTGCTCCCTAGCAACTAAATTTCTCTTCAAAAATACGTCACTCCCTAAGTAATTGATGCAGCAATTGTTGCAGCCGAGGAACAGACCTCACATGATCAAGCCCTACTGTAGAAAGTTGTATCGTGTCCCTGAAAAACCGTCGGCTGAACCGATTCCCTGAATTCTCAACGAAGGCAGAGTGAGTAGCAGCACACATACATGTCCGGCCTGGGCTACGTAGGTTTTCGTCTGTCAGTTGGCTGATTGGCATAATTGTCATCTCGCGATTGCCGGATGGTACATGTTCTCTGCAGTGGACTGGCATCATGTTCAGGGGGCAGCATGCCAGCGCTGTGCCCACTCCTGCTTCTGATAGATTCCCGACCAGAATAAGTGATTAGGAGATGGATGGCTGTGTGTGTGTGTGTGG
>JABFEB020000132.1:26156305-26174713 GCA_019775895.2 Stomatorhinus ivindoensis
TAACCCTTATCACAGTCAGTGGAAATGTCCCACTGGCTTTTCCGTAACCCTTATCACAGTCAGTGGAAATGTCCCACTGGCTTTTCCGTAACCCTTATCACAGTCAGTGGAAATGTCCCACTGGCTTTTCCGTAACCCTTATCACAGTCAGTGGTGGCAGCTCAGGAGGGCCTGACACATTTGACACCTGCTGTACACTGATCACCTGGAAACCTGGCGATTCCAAAATTAAAGCTGGAAACTGCTTGTCCATGCTGTAGACAGGCAGGAGGTCCATGACGAGTCATCTATTGTTCTCAATGCCTCCGTGTAAAGCAGCCATGTCCACATCTGCCAGCCACTGTGTACAAATTGTCAGACTCATTTTCCTCCTGTCTGGCAGACAGACACAGACAGACACACAGACCTGTATTCATAGCTTTGTGGGGACCATATATTCATTTCTAAAGGCAAAACCCTAATCTCAATACTAACAACCTTAGTCCTTACCCAGCCCTAACCTTGACCATAAATAACCAACAAAATGCAAATGTTTTTCCATTTTTAGTTTTTTGATTGCTGTTACAGATTATTAAATTTTATAAGATTTTTTTTAGGTTTTATAAAACTGAAAACATGGTCCCCACAATGTCAAAACAACAGGTTTTTAATCACATTGTGGGGACATTTGATCCCCATAATGTAATGTACACTTGGACTATACTTACAGACTCACAGACAAGTCGAGGCCATTTAACTGCGTTTGGATGTTCTGAGTTCACATTAATCAGGACCAACAAGCTGGGTCTGGCGCTCGTATGGTACTGTGCCATGCTGCCATTGCCTTGGGTTTAGCTTTGTGGTGATCGAATGAGAACATCTGAGGCAATCATGAAGCCAGATTAGACAGAAGCCAAGCCACCTTTTTTCAGAGAACATCTTTGAGGCACGGAGGGTTGTGTTGTTTGACACAAATGGGGTTTTCGCCATCATTAGCTGTCCTGAGGTGTAATAGATGTCAGCACATAATGCATCTCAGCGCCAATGCAGCAGTCGCAGTGTCGGGGGACTGCACCACACTTAGGCCTGATTGCTGTGCAAGAGGCCAGTAGGCAGAGGACCCAGTGGTGGAAGGACTGCACCTTTATTTCGTATCCATACGGAACCTGTGTCACGCTGTGCGAGTGAAGCATGCCTGGATGTCGGCAGCGTGGAGCAGGTAAGACGATAGGCAGGCAGGGAGGGAGTCCAAAGTACGGGGTTTATTCGGGTAGACACACGGGTAAACGCCACGAGACATCACAATGACGGATCTGACAACAGGTACTGAGACGCGGACTAAATACTAAAGACTGACAAGACCGAAACTAAAACAGATGATCACGATTGACAACAGGTGGTTTCCATCAGGGTAGAGCACGAGGTAACGAGGGGGGCGTGGCACACACGAGGCTCGGGCGGACGGATCATGACAACCTGAAGCCCAGGAAACACCAGGTGGAAGGCGGTAGACACCCAGCAAGCTTGTTCAGTCATTGTCACACAATTAACAGTGATGAAGATGATGATGAAGATGCAGGACGGCAGGTCAGTGGATGGCCCTCCACTATCGGGGGTTTGATCCTGCCTCAGCCCTGTGACGGACCACAATCCCATCTATGATGTGCTCAGCGTCTTGTCTAGGGTGTGCTCCGTACTCTACACTGTGATGTACTGCTGACCCATCTAAGAACATAAGAAGATAAGAAATTTACAAATGAGAGGAGGCCATTCGGCCCATCAAGCTCGTTTGGGGAGAACTTAACTAATAGCTCAGAGTTGTTAAAATCTTATCTAGCTCTGATCTAAAAGAAAGGGTTTTTACTTCCACTACACTATTAGGAAGACTGTTCCATACAATAACTACATGCTGCGTTGTGCTTCCTCAAATTATTTTTATAAAGTTCTCCCACTAATTTCCACTTATGGCCACGAGTTCTAGTATTTAAGGTTAGCCCCAACCTCGTCACCGTGATGCTGGATAGCCTCGAGGAGCCCCTGCACTACAAGATGGCTGCCTGGAAGGTGTATAATTTTTCATTTTATCCATGCATGCATCCTTTTCCCTTCACTTGCACTGTCCAAGGCCTTGCATAGTTGTTTTTGTTGCTGTTGATTTTTTTGTTTTTTTTGGTTGAAAAAGCTGCTTCTGCATTTGATTTGCAGTTCTGGCCAGGTGACATGTACTGTACCTGACTCAGCTCATATTAATAAGCAGATTAAATGCATCAAAAATGCAAAAGCATCCATGTCGGGGAGGGCCTTTGCCCGTATAATGAGCTTACACTACAGCTTTGCTAAGCTGCCCTATTCTGTCCCGGCTTTCTTACGTCGACCCATGTGGCCCATGTGATTTCCCTCCCCTGACCTCCCCTGACCTCCTTAAACCACCCTCACCCCCGACTGACCTGTACACCCCCAAACACACACACGGAACTTTCCACGCCCGCGAATCACCCCGTGTCCCAGAACGATTGTGCCGTTTCTGTATACGGGTTCATTTGGTTAATTTACACTTATTTTCCACTGTGGGGGTGGGGGTGCGTGTGCTCTAGGTCCCCCTATATCTTAGTACCCCCTCTGAAGCTCTTCACCTCCTGGATGCGAGGTCCATGGGAATTGGCACTTCGATGGGAAGGAGATGCCCAAATGGTCCTTCTGGGCCCTGAAAACTAAATATTAGATGGATAAATATTATGCCAAATATTTGCCTTGGATTATAGGGACAAACAGAAACGGATTATCCCCAGACAATCCCAAGAAGGCTGAATCCAAGGAACATTTCCAACCAGCCCTCCTCATACTCCATCCATCCATCCATCCATCCATCAATTATCTATACCGCTTAATCCATCTGGGTCGTGGGGAAGCTGGAGCCAATATATTCCTTAAAACAAAAAGGATTAATTCTATCGATAACACTGCGTAATCCGGGGCGGCCTGATGGCTCTGCGCTCAGGAGAGCCACCCCAGGCTTCCAGGCCCGGGAGGAGACTGCATCCGCTTCCCTCAAGCAGCCAAAGCACCAGGAATTACCCAGTCATCCCACCTTAGGCATGCTGATGTAAAAGAGGTGCATGAGGAACACTGGGAAGGGGGGGTGCTGGCTAGGCTGGGGCGGTATTACAGTAAAACTGTTAAATATCTCTACAGCCCACAGCAATTGTTAAATACCAGAATAGCGTAATTTTTAAATACAGTGTTAAAATACCGTATATATCGTTATGATGTCTGGATCGTAATGTGCTATTGAAAATTAGATACTGCTCAAGCCTGAAACCTAAACTTAGCGACGGATTTCCGGGACATCGCACATCATTTACGGGATCTCCGCTTCCGGAACATGTCGCAAAATGGGCCGTGGTGTGTTCCTGCGAGTCCTTAGACGCACTGGCGTCCCACCTGAACTGCCCCCTTGTACTGCACGGTTGCAGGGGGCCGCGGGGATGACCCCCAGCCATTTCCTTACTACAAATGGGCATCTCTAAATCAACCCGACTATGCATAAACCAAATTAAGAATAACACCGATATTAATGCTAATAATAATAATAATAATTATTATTATTATTATAGTCAGACATAATCACTGCTGTCACACCAGGTAATTGATGCTTTGTATAAATACTGCACCCGCTGCTTGGTTCATTTGTATAGTCAAGCTAGAGTAACCCATATTCGTATTCATATTCTTTCATTAGCACCAGTTGATTACTAGCATGCCTTTTAATCCCCCGCAGTGTTATTCACGGCGATGATGGATGACCCCCAGCGTTTCATGTTGCCCGACACCCAGAGTCCCTCATTCCTGGAATTGCCTTCCCAGAGTGTATTTTGTATTTGCCGCTTTCCCATTTTCTGATGAATAACCATAATTAAATGTGTACTAGTTACAAATTGCTCAGTTTTTGAACTGCAATTCAAAGAATGTTTACTTATTCATTGCTGGGCAAAAAAAAAAAAAGTATATATATATATATGCAGAGCAAAGGCAATATTTGGCCCTGTTTTTGACGATCTAACAGAATATAATGATGAGAGAATGACACGGAAACAAATCCGCTGGCAGGTCCTTTTTAATTTATTGCTTTTTCTTTACTGCAAGTCTCTTCTGAAGGAAAGTATGAAATCGAAGGAGAAGCTGAACTGCCAGAGGGGTAAAGAATAAAGTAATACATGAAATAAGGAAAACACAAATATAAAGTTGCTTCCATTGCCAAGTTTTGAGGGATGCCCCAGCGGTCTCCACGGAAAGTCCGACAGCAGCTGGGCTCTTCTGATAAGACCGAGCCGGGGGGGGGCACCGTGGAGCAGAACAGGAAATGGATCCAGAGAGACGTTCGGTTTTGTAAGTGCTCCCCCAAACAGAGAGGTGGAAACAGAGATGGGGTGAGCTCCAAGAAGAACAGAATGGGGAAAGGGGACCAAAGCATTGTGGGTAAGTAGCAGATGGAGGCGGAGCCCCACGAGAGGACACAGCATGGTAGTTGAGGTTCTCACTGGAGCTGAGGTTAGCCAAGGTAGCTCTGCCTGACAGTGTGAAGCAGGCTGGCATTTGGGGCATCCCCTGCCCTTGCCCTGCCCACTCACACACACCATGACCCCCCCCCACCCCAGAATAAGCTCCAGGTCATAACATCTCCAAATGAGCAGGCCTGACTTCTTTTTACTGTTTTGTTTGTGTTTTGAACATAAAGATTTTAACATATTTTTTGAGGACTGAAGTCTATCTTTAAAAAACCAGGGTAACAGTCTGATCTGGTAAAATGCCACTGGACGAGGGCTCACCTGTCTGGATGATGAAGGAATTAAAGAAGACAAATATCTTCTCAGGACACCCCCTCTGCTGCCGCCCAGGCCTGATCTCGAAGAGATCTTCAGCTCTGTGGCTTTCGCAATCCGGCTAAATGTGATGGACTTGGAAAGGTGTGGATTCACCGGGGTTCTCAGCCAAATACTATCTGTCCCTGTTCATTTGCTAGGGGGATCATTAACTAGCTGGAAACAGCTCCTGTCATCGGGAGACAACAAAGCCTTTTACCCTCTCAGCACATTCTGAAGTTTATGAATAAGGAGCAGTGGGCTCCTACCGTGACTCACTGTGGCACGGCCATGATGTGAATTCATTAAAACCTTTAATTTTACCTGCAGTATCAAGTTTAAAGGAAACTGACTGACCCCTACAGTTCAAGGATTTGTTTGTACAAAGTTGACCTCAGAACATGGTTAATTTGAGCAACAGGAATGAAAGAGATGTATTATGTCACTGGACACAGGATTTAAGAACGCCTGTGATGGGGGTGTTTCTCCTGTGCGGACTCCAGGACCAATCACATGCAGGAATGGGCGGCAGGTGACCAGAGAGTGTGCAGATGTGGGGACGACGGGCAGTGGTGGGGACCGTGGCTTTGTGGGTACCATTCTTTTGGTCCTCAAAGAGGGAGTAAGGTGTAGTAAGGAAAATCTGACACTGCGATCAAAAAACTAAAAATGCCAAAAGTCTTGTATTTAGTTTGGTAACTTATGGTTAAGGTCAGGGCTGATTAAGGTCGTCATTGCTGGGCGTAGTGTTCTGCCGAAAGAAATTAATAAAGAGTCTCCATAAAGATATAGACACCTGATGGGTATGTGTGTGTGTGTGTGTCTGTGACAGAGAGAGAGACCCCACAGTGTAGGAAAATAACCATCTCCAAAGTACAAGATGTGTGAGCTCCATGTAATAAACTCACATCCTGCCCAGATACCTCCTTAAGGGGGTCGGTTCTCCGTCGCTGTAAAATGGATTGGCAGCAACCGTTTGCTAACGCATTACATTTGCAGCTCCAGTGACCAAAATATCTTGATGGCCAAGCTGCAACTGCAAGGATCGTTTAGCGTAGCGGCCTGCGTAAGACAGAGAGCAGCCCGTGCCCTATCACATTGCTGAGGTTGACTGCAAGACACCTCCTGCAATGCTAAGCTTTGTATGCATGAAACAACGCGCCCTTCCCTCCTCCTGCACCGAGAGCCTCCAAATTCAAAACTCAAAGCGGCTCTGGTTATTGAGCCGAGGATGTGGGGGGCAGAGGCTAAGCTGTTGATTTAGAGAGCTGGCAAACACAGCGTTTGCTCCTACAGTATATCGAGGCCTCTGCGCGGCACAGGAACTGCAATCGCTATTGGCCGGGCTTGGAAGCATTCTTGCGTCAGATTAGCTCAGAGGATTTAAGCAAGGAGGATGACCCCACACACACATGTTATTGCAACTCTTTTACAGCTCCAGTTGTCATTTTATTCGTTTCTTAAGTTATTTTCTCCCCCCCCCTCCCCCCATCTACTGGCAAAACGTTTTCACACATGGGGCCCATGCAGGTTAGAGGAGGCAACTGTGGAAAATTGTTTTGGCTGAAATCCCTGCCTAGTTCCAAGAACCACTGTCTGCATGGGGATGTTGGAGTCAGTCGTGGGGCTGGGAGGTGTAACACAGACCCACCAGGGGTCTGAACCTGCTGATGCTGAGGATGTGGCATTTGCGCCGCCAGAACCTGTGGGACAGGTCTGCAAGTCCTGTTGCGCTCTGAGCCAATGAAAATCCATCAGGTGATGATGTCACTTCCTCAAGTTAAAGTCAGTCTTCTGTTGCATTTCCCAGTTGGGTACTTTGATCATTAGCTAAGCGGACTAATGTTCACCAGTGTCTTGATACAACTTGTGGTTGCTGGGCAACATGGCTTTGATCTTAGCCCCAACAAAGGTTGGTAGACTTAATCCCAGGGCAGAATGGGGTTTCTCCAAACACAGAAGACTTACAGCCCCCATATCCCACTTACTGAGGCCAAATGGACTTAAGATCCCTATGCCTTGCTCCACAAGCCCCTGCAACCCAACCTTAATTCTTTCTCTGGATACATTGGGATATTGTAGTGCGGTATACATGAACACAAAAAAACTATGCATAAATAATTATATTATTTATATTATTTATATTATTATTAAAAATGCATAAATGATAATATTCAAAGGCACAATGAAAAAAAAGCCTTCTAGGTTTTCCACTGTCATGTTTATAGAGTACATTGAAATACTTACCTGTGGGCTCTGTAGACCTTAGTGTCTAATAAATATAGGACAAAGAGCAAAAGCCAGTAAATGCTGTGGCCGATGAGAACAGAAGAAGCAAGCCGATCGTAGGCTGAACTATAATGAGGTAACAGTTGACCAGTTAACCCTTGGCCTTAAATAAAGTGAATTGGAACAGCCCACTGCAGCCCAGTGCTACACCTCTTGTTCTTCCCACAATCTGCCTGGAGCTATTGACTATTACTGCTTATGTTCAAAGCTCAGGCATACAAATGCATATTTTGAACATGCATCGAAAAACCAAAGTAAAAATCAATGGGGGAAGTCCCCTTGTTCTGCAGACCCATTAGTACAGAGGCTGGTTAATTGCATCTTTCTCGAATACACATGTACTTCATTACGCAGCTTAATTAAACATATAAAAAGCCAAGCTCTAAATGACTCGTGGAATGTTTTATGAGATTGCATTTCAGCTATGGAAACATAAAAAGTGTTTTTTTTCTCTCTCTCTTCAATTCCCTTTGGGGAAAATGATGGATATATTGTGTTGCGAAAATAGAAAATACGATAAAAATATAATCGATCGATCAATCAATTAATGGGTGGTGTATGTGCAAGTGGCATAGTAAATGTCCAGTGCTATCTGTTTGCCTATGAAATCTTATCCTGACATGTTATGGCTGGGGGTGGGGCGTGACACATCAGCAGGAGGCGCTGTAGTACCTGACGGCAGCAGGCTGGAAGGATCCCCAGCAACACTTCTTAGCACACCAAGGCAGAATAAGCCGGTGGCTCTAGGAGAGCGCCCCCTGGCTAAAATGCGGGTGAAATGCATGCTGTTCAGTGCCCGCAAGCTGTGCGTACTTCGAGTGTCCACCATCGCGAGTGACACCCTGTCGACGGGGATCGCCACATTTCTCAACCTGGGCGCTGCTTCTAGAAAACGACAGGAGGATCACACAAGGTGGGAAAAGCATGGCAGTTATTAAAGGGTTAATAGCTATCCGGGTAAAATGAGATATATATTCTGGGGGAAATTAATGTTGTCATTTGTCAAACATGTCAAATGAGACGGGGGATCTCATAGAGAAATCCATCCATTTTCTATATCCAGAGCAATGAACCTGCGATAGCTCCGAGGTAGTGAAGAGCATGAGGCACGGGGGGGGCGGAATCCACAACCCTGGATATAGTACTAACATCTGAGACACTAGTTTAACCTAACAAACATGTACAAGATGATCGTGCTCATAAGAGGGGATTATCTTATCAAACGATTGCTCAAAAAAGCAGTGCTTCAGCTCTGAATGCGCTCTGTCTTATTCCCTAGTTCAGCCACAAAGGCCTTTGTTGTCATGCGAGTCGCATTATGCTGAAAGCTAGTTCCAGGTTAATGCGACGCTCTCTTCAGCACGTTGGCTTTAGTGAAGCACGCCGGCTTCGTTTCCTCCTCTGTCTCCCCCCCACAGCCCCACTGCTGTCTGTAAACATTTCCCTGTTTGCCCTCACCCAGGCAAACAGCTCCACCAAGGAGCATCTCTCCCAGCTCCCCCCCATCTTCCACCAATCGATCCGTTTAATGCGCTTGCTTGGTGATGTTCCCCATGGGGCTTTTCCACTGAAGTCGGCCAAGCCCCCTGGGGGGTTGCAGTGAATGGCAGGGCAGTAATACGAGAAACGATGAAACAATACAAAATGGGGGGGGGGCTTACAGAGCTGACTGTGCCACATCAAAAAAACATCCATATCGATCCCCCCACCCACTAGGCACTGGGGGTGGGGTGGCGCTGATAGCAGCTCTGGCGAAAGGGAGCAATCGGCAGTATAGATTGCTGAGCGATGACGGCGCTCGGAGCTCAGCGCACAAACACGTTTCCTCTGCTGTCGCCCTGCCGTCACTCATCGGGTGCTGATGGGAGTCTCTGCATCTACTGCCATGGCACAAGAAGCCACTTGGAAACTGAAAATGATCAGCTAGACGACAGAGAGAAATGTGTCCCTTTTTTCCTCGTGAAAATGTGTTCCCAGACTCGCTTGAGGTGCCAGTATCTTATACCGGCCACCGCAAGACAGAGAAAGACCTGACCCTCAGTAGACCAGCTTTTCAATTCCGCACTGGAAGTCGAGGATGGAATCCGCATTTCATTTCCACTATATCATGTGATTTAAAAAAAGATATTTGAAACTTTTGATAGTTTTGAATCCTGTTTCTCTTTGTTGTTGTTTTTTTCCTGTGGTTCGTCCGAGAAAAAATATCGTTGAAGCCCTGGACAAAATAACAGGAGCCAGATTTGAACACTGCTGCTGATAACAAGTGTGGAGATTAGCAGGGAAGCTACTGGGGGTGTTTATGAGTGACAAGCTCAGGGCCAGAAAAGTCAATGACTCTCTTCCTGTGGCTTTTATCTTGCCGGAACGCTAACTACAGACTTCCTTGGTGTGTGAAGAAGACAGAAATTTTTGGAAATGGTTAGCCACAAAATATGGATGATTAAACGCTTTTTAAAGTTTTAGGGTCCCGTGGAGACACACAGCAGAGAATAAACAGTCTGTCAAAAGTAGGAACGCCATGCTAATCTGTCGATATTGTGAGAAGTGCAGCTACATTGGAACAGGTATTTTTTGCCTAAATTTCAATTATGCAGTTTCCCTAGTACATACCTACGGATCGCCTCAGCCTATCAGCTCTCATTACAACTTTTATGCACGTGTCTCATAAAGGTCACACATAAATGTATGTAACAGATATCAGTCAAGAATGTTTGTGGCTGAAAGATCCATCGCCCAAGCATGCATGTCTCTCTAAGAGTAAGCAATCAGGTGTCTGAAAGGAATATCAGAAAATCATGCATATCTATGACAGATCAAGTTTCTCAGTTGGTACTTTCATTTCCCGGCAAAGGACTGTGGCACAAATGAGAAAATCCAAAGTGCATGTGGCTTATTACAGATGCAAAGCAAATGACAAATGTAATCAGCATTTAGTCATCTTTCCGACTCTTTTTTTTTTTTTTTTAAACCAGGCCTCTGTAAGAATGCTCAGAGTTTAGGTTTCCAATCCTAAAGTTATTAAAAAATGTCAACCTGTGTTTTCGACAGAATGAGCAAGTCACAGTGTAATAGACTGCGGCCCAGGAACAGGTGTGCGTTAGAGACGGCATGTAATAGAAGGACCCGCGCAGGCCGAATGCTCTGGGCTGCTCCCAGTGGAAGGGTAATTCATCAGACGGGGGTAAGCGTGGCGTGACACTGTCACCGGCGAGGCGGGAGATGAATTATCCCCGCCGACAGCACGGAGCTGGCACCGCCTCTGTTTCTGCAGAAAGGAGGACTGGGCTGAGACCCCGGTGAACAAGGATGTGAGACTGGTGAGAGTGGTGCAAGTGGTCATCGTTCAAAATCTCCATGCAGGAGGTATACAACCTCCAGGGTAAATATGGAGACATGGGGAAAATTGTTGCTGCCTCACTGACTGTGACTGCCGCTAGATCTGCTGGAGCTCTCGGGACCGGGTGGGTATTATTAACCCAGCATTGCCAGCAGCAAGAGGCTTGCAAGGGGCCACAGTCCTGCTCGCTGCTTCCAGGACCTCTGCTACCGGTGCACTCAGGTGCCGCCAGGGTCTGCTCACACTCAGGTATGAGCTGTACGAGGGGTGGGGGGACTGGGGGGGGGGGTGAGAGTCTTCGTTCTCCCGCCACCCATCAACCATAAAGACATTTGGAACTGCAGCAGCAGGCTGTGACCGCCACACACTTTCACAAACTCACTGTGGACCATCTGCAGGGTTTAACAGAGGGTTGTTGTAGGTGTGTGCGTGCGCGGGTGTGTGTGTGTGTGTGTGTGTGTGTGCAGGTCGGGGCAGTAATCCATCTCTGACAGTTTCTTTGCACCTAGTCCTGAGATCTAATCATGCACTGGGCCTGTCCAAAGATAGAAAGCCTGTTTGTTTGCAGCACAATGGACTTCAAGCTGACCCCAGTGCTCTTCGAGACACTGATTTCTCATTCCGGATATTTAACTATGATGTCAGCTCAGGTGAAAGTAAAAAATAACAATAGAAATGAAATACTACAGTGAGCACGAGAGAGGATGTTTTTTGTTTGCCTTCAAGGTCTGCCAAACCTTTGAAAATCTCAGAGACGGAAACGATTGATTTCTTCTCTCCCTGCTTAGCGGTTTTTGCCATTAAACAAACATTGACCTTTCTGCATCCTCGCCTCCCGCCAGTGCCCTCAGGTTTGGATACAGAACCAGCCCTGTTCACAAGCAATTCCAGCCAGTTTGGTCCCATGGACACATCTGTGGGTGTCCATGGGACCAAACTCCTGCTGGACTGCCTGTACCACCCTGCTATCCGGTACGGGGTCACAGAGAGACTAAAGCCTGTAGTAGGAAGCACAGAGCATGGGGCCGGGGACACCCTGGATGGGATGCCAGGCCATCACAGGGGACAAGGCAGGGGACACCCTGGACGGGATGTCAGTCCATCACAGGGGACAAGGCCGGTGACACCCTGGATGGGATGCCAGTCCATCACAGGGGACAAGGCAGGGGACACCCTGGATGGGATGCCAGTCCAACACAGGGGACAAGGCAAGGGACACGCTGGACGGGATGGCAGTACATCACAGGGGACAAGGCAGGGGACACCCTGGATGGGATGCCAGTCCAACATAGGGGACAAGGCAGGGGAAACCCTGGACGGGATGCCAGTCCATCACAGGGGATAAGAGAGGCGAGGGGACACCCTGGACGGGATGCCAGTCCATCACAGGGGACAAGGCAGGGGACACCCTGGATGGGATGCCAGTCCAACACAGGGGACAGGGCAGGGGACACCCTGGATGGGATGCCAGTCCACCCTCAAGTCCACAGAAGCCCAAACCAGTGGGACTGGAGCCGACACCTCCAGAGGCATGAGGCTATACTGCTAACAACCAAGCAACAGGACAAAAATGAGGCCAAACTGTGAAGGATCCCGTGTGAGTTGTGTGTGTAACACCTCCCCCTCCCCACCGCCAGCAGCATCCTCTTATCACCTTTGTCTACTCCGTGAGGTGAGGATCCCAGAAAACACGCCTGCTCCGCAAACCTCAAAGCCAAAACTGAACTTTTTAAATTTAGCAGATACAGGCACCTAACTAACCTTAAGTTGCCTGATAGGGGAAAGAATTCCTGTCTTTCAGGAAACAGCAAAGGCAGTACTGGGCCTGGGGTGCATGGGCTTTGGGACAGGATGCATTTTCAGGGTCGCCCCATTATTGACAAATGCTGCAGTCAGAGCTGAAACGTAGTTTGGTCATTTTAGAAATGTGTCGGAATAACACAGGCCCACTGATGGTAATCAGACAGGCTTTGTGTGTTCACTGGCCAAAGTACTGCAAGGTACATGCTGTAATGATGCGGGTTTTCATATAGGTGCAGGTGGGGCTTGGCTCTGGCTGAGAACTCAGTGTCCACCAAGCCTCAGCCTTTTGTGCGGCCTTGTATCATTAGTCTGCATTCTCCTTCGCTTTCCTCCTGCGCAGGCTCCAGCAGGGAACACCTCGGACATGATACCAGGCCATCTGGGGCTCACTGACTGTCAGCAATCCAGAGACACCAATTCCAATGTCACGTGCGGGAGGAAATGGACACAAATTGGGGACACACACCAACTGCACGCCAAAGGACAGCAATTTTCAGGAATCAGCGCCAAGCGCTGAAGCAGCACAGCACACAGAAAAATGGTCTTTATTTGTAACCTTAGTAGTGGATAGATTGGTTTTACATTGTTATTAGCTGTGAAAATTACTTAGGTGCACCTGGATGTGTAGGTAAGACAGTTGTATCAGAAGATGAAATGCTTAAATTATACTTTCACAAGCACCTTCTAGATAAAATATGGACAATGATTTATTAAGTGCAACATCTCAATACAATGTTTCTATAACAATGGTTGGCTGATGGAAATGCAGCGCACCTGCCTTGGCGACATAACTGCTTTTCACCTGCGAATGGTGCGACTCCCATTTGGCTTGGGATTTTAAATGCTTTACTTGCTCAGATCAAGCATGTCATAAGTGCCGATTTTAAGCTAAAACATACAGAGGGGCATCAGTACGCAAGAGAACCAAGAGAGTTCTGCTTTGATTCACAGAAGAATGCTTGCAATTACAATGTATCCATCCATGGCTCTTCCATTGCAATGGCGCAGAACAGATAGCCTATGGTGTTAGGGTCTGTAAGGCTAGGGTCTGTGGGGATAGAATCTCTAGAGGCGGGGTCTATGGGGATGGGGTCTGTAGGGGCAGGGTCTATGGGGGCAGGGTCTGCAGGGGCAGGGTCTGTGGGGGTGTGGTCTGTGGGGGTAGGATCAGTGGAGGGCAGGGTCTGTTGAGGTGGGGTCTGTAGAGGCGTGGTCTGGGGACGGGGTTACAGGAGCAGAATCTGTGGGGGCAAGGCCTGTGGGGATGGAGTCTGTATGGGCGTGGTCTGTGGGGGGCAGAGTCTGTGGGGATGAGGTCTGTAGAAGCGTGGTCTGTGGGGGCAGGGTCTACAGGGGCAGGGTCTCTAGAAGCGTGGTCTGTGGGGATGGGGTCTACAGGGGCAGGTTTTGTGGGGGCAGGGTCTGTGGGGGTGGTGTGGACCTCAACAGGTTAGGATATTGAGCGGTGATGTCGCTACTGGGTCCCTGAGGAAGGCCCTCAACCCCATTTTCTGTAGCGACTGCTGACACTGCTTCTGCAACTGTGGAACATCACAGCAAACACTAATCCACCGTTACTGACCCTATGACCAAATCTGCTGTTTCAGAAGAATTTATCCAGTTTGACCAAGATGACACGATGAATATTCCGAACAGGAATGTGTTTAATAATAAAAAAGTAATTTAAATATTTAGCGACAGCTTTGTTTGCTTTATTTTTCACGTGTCAGTGGCTGATGAAGAAAAGGTGTAATTGTGTGCATGTCCTTGAACACTGCTCTGGATAAATCTGCTGAACAAAATGCTAATGCAAATATATTATAACACGTTTGATTTATAATACATTTTGGGTGACACTGAAAAGTACACAAATGGATGGAGTGCTGACAGAAAAGCTTACGGTTGTCATGTTTATGTATATGGTGGGGGGGGGGGGGGGGAGCGGGGCTGGGATTTTTCTGCTTGTTTCCAGCACGCAAACATTTATAAGCACATGGGTGTGAGGGACTCACAGGCGTCCTGGCAAAGCAGCCAGATTCCCCTCATTGGTCCTCCCTCATTCACACTTTGTTACAAGTTAACCAAGAATCATATAGAAAACGTCTGTCTATGGTAAGTGAAGCGAAAATAAGGACCCGTCACATGCGACCCAAACTCTGTGTGCTGCAAATCCCCACTGGTCATCCACAGCATCACTGCATCTCCTGGGCAATGCACATGTGTCTTCTGCTTATCCTGCCCTTCTGGTGTACATAACCACCCCGCCCGCCACAAAGTGTCCTCAGCTAGGGGGAGGCTATCACACGCCACAGGCGCCCCAGAGCCACTCTTGTCTGCCTGGACCACAAACAGATTACCGCTTCACTTCAAAGCTGCCGCCACCAGCCGGGGATGAACACGTCACCATAGCGACAGCCTTGCCAGAGTCTGCGGTTTCCCTCCGAGTCTCAGGACACTCCTGTCCAAAACAAAAAAAGTTTGTGGTGCCTCACAGTTTTGGAACAATCATTTCTTTTCAGAACAGAACATGAACAGTGATCAGGAAAAATATTTCCATTTTTTTATATGCAAATCATGCTTAATAAATGGTTTGATTGAGTTTTACTTTTTAATTAAACACAGCTATGAAATTCACAATTAACCAGAGACACACTTGCCATCCAAATTCCCAGCTCTGACAATTGCAGAAATATCTGGCTTCAGCTACTGTGTGCACAAATCCCTCGACTTCCAAATGGAACGCTTTCCTGAGAAATCATTTGTAAAATGACAAACATAAATTGCATAAATTTTTTTGATAATTGTGTGAAAAGATTCCAAAATCCCAAACTTTTGATGAGTCCCCAAACGCTGTGCTTTCTACGACCACACAGAAATTGACAAACGGTTTGTAAATTGAAATGGCAGGCCTAAATGATACTTGTTATAGCAAATCACTTGTTATAGCAATTGTTCACAGCTGTACAGGCTCTCAGTACATCTCCGTATATAAGGTCAAAGTTAGGCCCATTTGTCATGATTATAGTACTGTTACTTATTACCAGTGCAGTCTAGTAACTTATGCACGATAAGAAAATGATGTCTTCTTTCAGCAATTTGATGATTAGTCTTACATGGTGGAAAATCATCTTGATGCTTCGTATTTTTAGGAAAAAATAATAAACTAAAGAAACTTCACTGAAATTCCATATAACTTGACCATGAATTTCTGTGCAGCTTAGACCATGACAGAACAGAGCAAATTGGGAGCATGTAATGTTTTGTCACCAGAATTTTCAAGCCGTTATTAAAAGTGCACATGCTAAGCTGACGGGCGTGGGAAGGAACGATGTCGTCTCGCTCAGCCCGGAGCCGCCAAAGGCGAACGTATCAGCCTGACACATCCCCAGCCTCCTTACTTCCGGCTGGCTCTCTTTCTGTCTTCGAGGGCTGGTAGCACTAGAGGTAATAGGAGGCACGGACGGCCTATTGGGGAGAGATATGGGAGGGTACTGACACATTCAATTATGCCTTGGGAGGGGGGTGTGGTTGGCACACATACGTTTGGCGCTAAAGTGACTGTTCACCGTTTGCAGAAATTCTGACAAGTGAAATTAGCGAACGACAGGGGCTTTGTGTAAGACGTGTATGCCTCTGATCCCATAAGCGAGACAAAGAGCAGTGTCCTTTTCTGTTCCCTGACCGTGGCCCTGTGGCTTGTGCCTCTGAGGTCAGACAACGGCAGGCCTGGATCCGTGACTGGGTGCCATTCGCAGTCATTGGAAACAGAGGCAGCTGCCAATCTAACTCGCTATGTAATCAGCGCAGCCCCACAGAGAAACGGGGGGCTGGTAATGGGCCGGCGATTCCCGCCTGGCGGCCGAACGTGCCCCCTGGGGACAAAGGGATACATTTCGGGATGATCGCCCAGTTAGCCGTCTGCTAATGGCTGAGAAGCAGCGCCGATGTCGCCTTCCCCAGAGAGAGCGTGTGCTGGCTTGCGGTGCCAGGCAATCGATGTTCCCACCGAAACTCTCTTCCCCTCTCATTGGAGAGCTGAGAGGCGGCCGGGCAAGTGGCGGAAATGCCGAAGCTGGCAGCCGACACCTCGTTGGTGCCGAGCTGATGGGCGGGTGAGGCAGATGAATGCTGTGACAGAGCCGTGCCGCTCTCAGCACACCCTGCACTCCACTGCTTCTGCTTACAGTCCCTGATATTAATTTACACCATCATGCTTACTGGCGGTTTTGGGAGGTACTATGTAAAACACAACACAGCCATACACTAGAATTACATATTGACGCATCCAACATATTCAGCAGTAGAACGGTTAATGAAAAATTCAGCTTTTAAATATATATATTTTTTTTGCCGGTCTGCAATGTTCCCAGTTTGAGGAAGGAAATGCACACATAGACAGATAATGACACTTACTGAGGCCAATTTGCTGCTATCAGATCCCGCTCAATCCGAGCACTGCAACCTCAGCAGGCTGTGTATATAAATAAATATAGGGGAAACACCGATCTCGGTTTATCAGCCAATTAAAGAAATCATCTGGCTGAGAAGATCTCATTAGCTGCGTTTGCAGAGGGCTGTTCGATGGTATCAGTGGTCAGGATTAAAACCAGGGATTAGACAGGGAATTAATTTGGATCAGTGGAGCACTTTTGCCGGAAGACTGCAGGGGGCAGACCCTGACTCCCCGCCTGGCTGGCAGGCTCGTTCAAATGGATGATGGCCAAGGGACAGGGCATTCTGGGGACCCTCATGTCCCGCCCCAGTGAGTGATTCATGGAAAGAGAGAACCAATCACCTGGTTTTTAAACTTTCATGACGACAGATTATGTCACGTTTTATACCGTGTCCTTAAAATGCAAAAATATTGGCTACCAAAACCGAAGGCAGTTCCTGTTTAGCCTCGAATTCTTCGCACATAATTTATGAATTAAATGTACTATAATTGAATAATTACTTAAAAGCAGAATCCAGACACTTTTCTGAAATAGGGTACAGGCACACATCACTGAAAGTTGCTCGCCTGCTTAAAAACATGACAAGACATCAGGCTAATAGTAAGTTCAGAATTTCCATTTTTCCAGCTCGGGCAGCCATGACAGTCACATGTGGTGGTACTGAGAGTCTGTCAGCTGCTGTCATTCAGAATCAGCCTTAAGCTCTAAGGCCACAGGCCCAGTCCAGGTTTTATAATACTCCAAACCTGGGTGATTTTTTTTTACTTACCATCAACATGCATTTCTGAATAAAGGCTGCTGTCCAAAGATTCTAATCACCGATGTAATTGGACATACTCAGCCGGTCTAGGTAAATTGGTCTTAGAATTATAGGAAATACCTGGCAAACCTTCATCCCGTCTTTTATCTCACACTTAATTAATTATTTATGTGTTGTTTTTTTTTTTTGATAGACATGGCGCATCATGTGGCAAGCCATGGAAATGGATTTAAATTAAATTTTTGCGGCCAATTGCTTATTTCAAGTAATTCGTAATGACGGGCTGTTGGATAGCACTGCAGCAGGGGCGGGGGGGCAGAGGAGCCTAAACCCCCCCACTTCACAGACAGCCTGGCGGGGGGGGTTGGCTACTGCCATGCGTGCCGAGGGCGTGTCCTGCCGAAGTCACATGTCACCAAACAGATCTCAGCATGACCTCATCTCCAAAAAAGGTACAACATGCAATTTCTCAGACCAAAAAAATATCAAACGGAATACATATCATTTAATAATTACTACATGCATATAAGGATAATATTTTAATGCATTAATTACAGTATAAGTATTCAGTTCTGGAAATTAGATATGTGAATTATTAAGAGGCATTACAGTGACTCAGTGGATAACACTGCAAGGCTGGAGGTTCAAATCCTGCTCCTGGCTCCGTGTGTGTGTGTGTGTGTTTGCATAGACCACACTTGGGTAATATGATAAAACCTGAAAATTCCTAACTTTTGAGGAAATTTTTTCAGTTCACCATTTGGATAACCTCAGTTTTATAAAAATCTGTGGTCTCTTAAGGTTGAGGTTAGGGATGGTTTAAAGGTGCTGTGATTGGGGTTAGGGCTTTTCCCATGGAAATAAATGGAAGGTCCTCATTTAGATAGGAACACCAACTTCCTGTGTGTGTGTGTGTGTGTGTGTGTG
>JABFEB020000132.1:26176592-26187111 GCA_019775895.2 Stomatorhinus ivindoensis
CCCCCCCCCCCCCCCCCCCCCACGCTCGAATAGGGACGGTGTTTCGAAGAAGATCCTTCAGATCACTTCAGGCTGTCAGAATAATTCCCTTCCCGTTTCTAGCAGAAAAACAAAAAGATCCACCAATAGAGGTGCCAAACTGTAATGCGATTTACAAACGACAAAAGAAGGCAGTCAGATGGTGATTCGTATCAGAGGAAGCTTGAAAATATGCCATTTATTCCTCCCAACGAGCTATTTGCATATAATTTTCCCTGCAGTTTACCTCCAGATCTGCAGCAGCCCACTACCACCTGGGGCTCACCTCCGCACCGCCGCCTCAGGGAGTGCGCACACCTGCCCATCTCCCTCGCCACCCCTCCCACACACCCCCATTTCTTCTCTTCTTATCCTGCTCTCACGGTGACCCGGTGGGCCCAGGCTTCATATCTGCACGGAATTTTAAATTCGCACTCATCTGTCTGCGTTTTGTTCATTTCCCCGCAATTCAGCTGGATTATCTTTGTGAACGCGGCGCCTGTTCCAGCTAATAACCAGGGCGGCCATTCTGCAAGGATAACAGGGCAATCGAAGCATGAAGAGATGAACAGAAGAGGATTAATGTGACCAAGCCATGCACATTAACGATAGGGCAGAGGAGACAGCCATCCATACCCGGCGCCATCCATACCCGGCGCCATCCATACCGGGCACCAGAGTCTGGATTCGCCACACATCCGCCCCACGTGAAACATGTACAGTAGCGCTGTGTCGGGGAGACCCAGCCTGAGGAGATACAGGCCCAGATCCAGCAGCATAGCATGAGCTCAAACCCATGTCAGACAAACCCTGCTTCATACAGCAGGCAAAAGTGCACTGACCTTTGCACTGGGCTGAAGGACCCAATCCATCTATTGTCTCAGTTCCCCAGGACAGAGTACATACACACATGCATCCACATAAAGTGAAAGGTTGGCATAACCATGCAGGACAACTCCGAAATTTAATATAGCTCCAGGTTTCCATATAACAAATTACTGAGTCTGGTGAAAAGATTACATGCAACAAAATGAATATTTACTTCACAGTCATGCCCGGAGAACTGTAGAATTCAAAAGATGCAGATATTATAAAATGAGCAGGTTATTTACTCAGGTGGTATGATAAATCTGTTCTCCAAAACCCTAACCCAGAGCAGGATCATGAGGCACGTGGCCCAGAGGAGCTGGCTGTCCGTCGCAGGGCACGCGCTCGCTCCGGATACTTTACAGATGTACCTACTGTACCTGCGTCTCCTTGGACTGAGAGGAATCACACATGAACGCAGAGAAAAGACAGAAACCACAGGCCAGAAGTGGCCCTGCAAACGCTGAGCCCTTGCGCTGTACCCAAGATACAGTCATTTAAAATCTGCTCATGCACTTTCAGACTTTAGTCACTCTGTATTAAATCACATGTTGGGCTATATAATAAATCAATATTAAATATCAACATAATGTTTAGTTACCAGGCAGATGCGAATACCAGGAGCGGCATACTAAACTTTATTTATTCATATATTCATACAGTCAAATAATCATTGATTATTCTTATATCGCTGTCTTATATTTACCTACCACTCATTGCAAGGGTACAGCAACGTTCTGAGCCGTATCCATTCCGGATCGGAGCCTTAACTGTTTCACCGCCGGCTGTGTCCATTTTTGGGTTAAATCAGTGGCAAAGAGAGCCAGGTGTGATATTATCTCTGTAAGGATTGTGCAAATGAATTATTAATAGAGAGCCGACTACAAGATGCCGCCCAAGGCAGAGCCAGATGCAGTATTAGTTTTTTTATTTAAAATTTAATTTAATTTTTTTTGCAAGTTAACTTTAGGCGGTCATCCAAAGATCACATTTAGTGGCTACAATGGATCTTCACTTGGTGATTCTCATCTTTAATCATCTGTTTCTGAAACGGGCTTTTTTTCCTGCTTCCGTCCACTAGAGCTTAGTATTCATATACCTGGATTATGTTCTTTACAGTGGTTTTTTTCACCAAAGCCCACACTGCCAGAGGTGATAATAATGCAGCTCAACACCACCACCCCCCCCCCCCACTGACAAGGGATATGAAAGACTCACATTTGCATTTAGAGTAATTCCAGAATAAGACGCAGTCCGCTGTTGTGCGACCGCTTTCTCTTGACATCACATGCATGGGAGAGTCTGTGAAGTGAAGATTCCGGGCATGTGCGTGCATGCCTGTGTTTGTGGGCAGGTCAGCTGCAGAACTGAAAATGGTAGACATGAAGGGGGGGTTAGGGGAGAGGACAGGATTGGGCAAAGCTGGTCTATTTCAGATGGAGGACTTGGTGATGTTTATGAAGGCTATTGAAGCTCGGAGCGCTGAAAAGGCTCAATTCGCTGTACTTCCCCGTGAGCTAAATCTGTTTATGCTAAGTGCTCCCTAAAGAACAAAGATTCGGCCAAAAGCGCCTTTCTGGGCACACGCCTGTTTACTGGCTGGTTTCTCTGGGCCGAGGTGGAGGTGACGCGCTCCAGGCCCCGAGGGAGACGTCGCAGAGCCGCTCATTTTCAAAAACAGAAAACTGTGTTTTGTACCCAAAACCAAAGGCACGATCAGCTTTGAAAATGAATGGCCTGCAGGGGGCTCCCTCATGCAGCGGGGGGTCGGCCAGACCCCGCACCTTCCTGTGGAAATGAAAGCGAGACTCACTGTCATGCGTGGGGGGCGGGTGTGAGCCCAGGGTATTCAGTGTCAGGCCGCTTCAGGGGCAGAGGGAGCTGGCTTGAAATGAAACTGCGGAATATTCCGGAGCAGCCGACAGGCGAATTCCAGCCTAGCCGATGGACCGTGAGAGCTGTCTGGAAGAATGGGCACCCCACAATACCCACAAGGACTGCCACGTTCCATAAGAAACTGCAAAAAGCCTCCCGCCCCTCCACAGGCGGCACAGGTCTCTCAATCTTAGCGGTGACTCTATGCTACAGGGAAAGCCATCTCCTGCACCACTGCTTGTATCTATATCTATGTCTATATCTATGTAAGCATTGATTGGACGAGGATTTGAATATGCAGGGGCTGGGCATGACGGTTAGGTGTGGATGGTAGGAAGGAGAACAGGGACACCTTGTGATTTTATTATTGCCAGTATTGAAGGACATATGTATGAATTTCCCCAATTAGAGAAGACAGACAAACAGACAAACACTACAGCATGTTTTGTAAATGTCATTTGTGCCATGCCCTGCCACCATCACGCTCGAGGTCCGTCCCAATGCTTAGAAAATAATAATAACAGCAATAAGAGCCATAATAATACAATTAAAACACTCTGGGTTCCTGAAAGCTCAGTGCAGAGAGAAAAAGTACAGCTGTGAAATTCAAAATGCGAATCAGCAGGAGGCGTCCTCCAGTCAGCAGCATGGCGGATGGCGCGCGGCGGCAGAAAGGGCAAAATGAGCTCCTTCTCGGGCCAAATCATTACTACTGGAAGTGACAACACAAGAATGTGTGAGTCGCTGTGGGTGGCGCAGGGGGATGATAGGAACAAATTAAGTGTGAAAGACGAGGCAGTGATTTAGACGAGTATCATACTCCACGTCATATAAGAATGTAAAACGAAATCAAAAGCAAGCGTGTTGCTGCCTGCCTTGACTTCATTGCCACAAACCAGTTCATGCAGCTGAGACACTACCGGCCCCACATGCTTTGAGCTGCGGCCTGGCAGACACATGAGCTGCGGCCTGGCAGACACATGAGCGAGGACCGGCAGACACATGAGCGAGGACCGGCAGACACATGAGCGAGGACCGGCAGACACATGAGTGAGGACCGGCAGGGCGACACACCTCCCAGCTTGGGCAAACCATCGAAAGATGTCGCCAAGCCGAAAAAAGTGGCTCAGAGAGTAAGAGAAAAACAGTCTGCACCTCTCACATTACTCTGTCTGAGATCCCCCTTAAACTCTTGACAAATTTCAGTCCAAAGAAGTCGCTAAGGGTGTGGTTTTCCACACAGCTCCTGTCCTTTGCTCACACCTTATGGGCCATAAATAGAGTAATCTATCTCCATCCTGACGGGTCGAGCTTTGCCTGCCTTAACAGCAGCACGCCATGCCCACTCTAGACGCAGAGGGCAGTGTAACCAACCCCACGGGAACCATGAGGAATTCTGCTCCGTTGCCACTTGTACACTGCACCACACAAACATGCCTTTAATAAGAGAACAATATTGCCTGTCTATTCGCTCTACCTCATCAAGCCCACTGCAAATTTTTAGTGATGACAGCAGGCACTCAATCACATCTGCAAACCCCACACCCTCCCTTGCTCCCTACCCACTACCCCTAACTCGTTCTTTTTACCACCATTGTCCATAGCTGTGTCCATACCGGCAGCCCCGAAAGACAAAGAGCATTCAGACAAGAACGTCCCTCCCACCCTGTGAAATGCTGGTAGCAGAGACAGTCTATGAAAAAGCCAGCCAATGATACCTAACGATGTCGGGTAGACTAAAGCCACATCTTCCTGGGGGACACTGGGCTCCTGATTCATAATGCTGCCAGTGTCCTTGCCTGTTCTCGGGAAATGATTCCGAAGATCAAAGTGACAGAAGCAAAGCACGAGCTTTCGCACAAATAAAGATGTGCTATTAAGATTTGCTAAATTGCCATTTATTTGTCAAAATTAATTTTATTCGGTCTGAAGCCTGAAGCTATCACTGTTCAGCTGATTCACTTAATTTACACTTAAGATTCAACGTTGAAAAATTATGTATATACAAATTAAGACAGCTCTGGGCTGTTACAGGAACAATCGGGGGGGGGGGGGACGACACATATTAAATGCTAATTATTATAGTTGGAATGAAAGAGTGTTAGACTCCACGACTGGGATTCTTCTACTAGGGTGCAGATGTTTATTAGCATATTGAATGAAACATGCAGCCTAGAATGACTGCTGAATGTTTGGTTAATTATTTAGGAGTGGTTAGCCCTTGGTGTGACTTCCTGTGCTCCCCACTGCCCCCTGCAGGCGTAAACTGGCCTGCACCTTTCGTCTTCATTCAGCTACGACGGCACCCTCCAGCTTTCCGCAGGCCGGTTTCACACCGTGTCGCATTACTGCCACCTTACGTGCAGCAGTCACGCACTTGAGTGACACTCCCCCAGATGCGTATATGAAGGTAAGGCACCCCCCCCCTCGCGGCACAGCTGTAACTCGCATGCAGATACGGGGGCCAGGACTAAAGAAGGCTGACAGAATGGGTGACCGTGCACAGCCCCTTGGAGACGAGGCAGCCGCTAAAACGTGCTGGCAGGTTGACACCCACACTCAGCACGCCTACACAGAGGGGGGGGGGGGGTTAACACAGCAATGCACAAATCGTGTCTTTAAATAGCTTTACATATTTCTCCGTTCAGAGCAGTGCTGTCTGTCATAGGAGTCGGGGGGGTTGTAAATACTGGGGCTCCCACGGGTGCCATCTAGGGGTTTCTGCTGAAGAATGAGTCTTGGTCACAGATCACGGACATACTGCTGGGGTGGATGGCTGCAGGGATTGTAAGTATGGTGACCCAATCATATGCTGTGCAAAATCACACTCGAGATACGTCCGTGTACAGACACCGTCTATTATAGGGGCTTCAACTTGGTAATACAAGTGTCATTTATCAGCCACAATACTGCAAAAGCTTAAAAGGTATTGCTGATTAACGCCATAAAAGGGGCTCAGAGGCACCAGATTGGCTGAAGAAAACATTCAGGATTATTGCCAACAACACATGCACACAAACATACACTGTATATACAGTACAACCCATGTTAAATGTATCATTAAAAATTTTATTACATGCTAATATAGAAATCATGCCGTTTTTTCAGGCAACGTTAAAATTGTGAGACTTTCATCCAAGGCCGTGTCTGAAGATGGGGGGACGAGGAACAGGCCTTTGATGCCAGCAATCGCACTCTGCCTGAACTCTGCCGCTCACATCAGAATTACAGAGCGACGTTCCAGCAGGATATCCTCTCAACATACCGCGCCTCTCAGCGGCTTCCCTCTGCTTGCATAAGCCATCCGGCATCATGCCACGGGACGGACGCACCAGACCACGTCCTCATGTTCAGAGAGCCTTTGTGCACCGCCTGAGCCTGAACGGGCCGCTCTTCCATGATGAGAAGCTCAGTTATCAGGTAACAGCTCCACCTCACAGTCATTTACACATTTCGCTTGGAGCGCCCGGGTTCACCTGGCAAATCTCACACAGATTTTAACGAGCCCTAATTTAATTCCCGGCCACCATGCGTTGTGGAAATCCTGAGTAATTTTGCACTGAGGGCAAAGCACTGCTTCATTCTAATGGTCACCCATTTCTGTATCTTCCATGTCAACATCGTTAAGTTCTTTTTTAGAGGGCGGCCTGTCTGCTCCTGGCGAAACAGAGGAGGTGCTTTGATCTATATTACAGTGATAAATAAAATAGAATCACCTATGATATTGTTTTAGACCCTGTGGCTCCCTTGCAGAATGCCACCGCAGTGAATGGTGTGGAAGGGCTGGCGGTTTTATTAGCATAAATTAGCATAAAGCACAGACCTAGTGTTCTACAGAAGACAGGGCAGGTTGGAAACGTCGTGTCTGAAAATCATAAGCAGTTCAGACCCTGAGCACAGAATGATACCACATCTGTCGACTGCATTTTCCGTAGCTAAGGGGAAGACGTGAATGATGGGCCCGACCGCAGCATTCCGAATTCCAGAACTGGAGGAGTAACTTTCTGCCATGTTTCGAGAGGGAATTCCTTCAGACCTGCCTTTCACAAAAAGCCCCCCAAAAAATATGTTCTGGTGTCAGATGTTTGCAGGTCTTTACCTTTTACCCATCTCCACCCAGTGTCTGACACTTTAACTGTGCGTCAAATGTGCGATTTCTAACAGCAGAAATCAAGCCAGAAAATAATATATAACTATCAGCACAATTTTTCCTCTTCTGCAGCAACCACAACCACTAAATCTAAAATCACATGGAGAGATGAAAACACCCTACAAAAATGTACATTTTCTACTAGGGCCAGATTAAGAGTATTAAGCAAACAGCACACATGATGTCAGAAAAAAATGAAGCCGACTGACTGTTCACGAAAATCAGAAATGCATCTAACATAGAACATATCACCTAGGCTTCTCAGTGAATGCCATATTAAAGGAACAATTAACATATTAAGATATTAAATATAATTATAAATGAATTAGATATTAAATAACATTAACTGGTTCCATGAATAGGACCGGGGGAGGGGAGAGGTGCCTCTGGGGGGTTGATCTGCTCGGTCCCCCGGTGGATGTGGTGCCCAAAGACCTAAACGGTTAATCTGCGCCCATTTCCCACAACGTTGTCTTCATATTGTAATACCTTCTGTTAATACAATTTTCATTTTTTACAGCATTTATTCTGGGAGAATTACTTGATCTCTAATCTTGTGCAAGGTCACACACAAATTTTCAAATTTGACCACCCTGGCAAATTAACTATACTGTTCCTTGGCCTCCTTCCTGAAAATCGTCCCCAACGCCTTCTGGGACAAGACACTCGGTAAAAAACATAAATAAATAAAGCCAGAGAGGGTGAATCTGATTGATTAAAGGACATGAAGGCATTGGAAAAGACTGCTTGGGAGGATAAATCTCAAACAGTCATGAACAAGGGGTTAGTGGTGGACAGGATGGAATGTGGTGCCACCATCAGATCAGTAGGGGTCAGGACCAGGGAGTGTGAGGGACGTCCTTCCGCCCCTGCAGAAGACAAACATGGGGAGAAAACTATGCACACACAGAGCCAGGGGGCAGGAATCGAACCCACACCCACATTGGCACGAGTGCAGATTACCACAAACTAACATTCCACATCCATCAAAATGGCTGTCCTTGCGGAACATGGGTGTGAGCCAGACGGGGAGAAGATCTGATATTAACTGGGCTTCCTGATGCAGTTTCCCACCCCAACATTGACGGCCTGATGGACAATGTCCTCCCACAGCAGCGGCGGAAAATAATCACCGGCACCCCGGTGTTCGTTCTGGCTCCGGCTGGCCAGGGTTCACAGGGGAGGGGCGTCCGGGTGGTGAGAACTCCCCCCATCTATGTCACAGGGAGTCGTGAAGCCGCAGGTACCGGCTAGAGCCTCACCCTGAAGAGCCCGGATGAGATGGAGAAGGAGCAGCTTGGCGTGAGTAAGCCCAGAGCACAGCTTTGGATGTGAATCGGCCTTTTCAGTTTCTCGCCCCACACAGAACACATACAAGCACAGACCTACAACACTAACAACCAATCTTTGTGAATCCAATATCGCACATTCAGTCACAACTGCTCCACTATGATTCTTCCCGGCATCTAAAGTGCTCCGTACTGCGTCTCTATCCATTACAATACCAGCCTGACCTTCAAAATCTGGCTGAGGCCATCAATAAAAGAGTCAATCTATCTCCACTGAGTAGAGCAGCTGTGCCGATTGCAAGCAAAAACCTTAAATGGTTTCTCTCTCTCTCTCTCTCTCTGCCATTAAAGGAATAGTGTCGCTTTCTTGTCTTCCTCTGCTTTTCTCCCCTTGTTTCTTCTGGCCATTATTTTTGTTTGATGCTTCTCATCCTGCCCCAATTCCCCCTAAAACCTGATGTGGGCCATTGTTACCCCAGTTTGGAAAAATTAATGATGCACTTTGACTGAGGGTTTGCCTGGCATCTAAGAGGACGGTGGGAGGAAGGAAAAAAAATTACTTTCAAAAGATCTGAATATTTCACATGAATATTATATACTAAAAATCCTGTCTGTGTTGGACTGGCATCGCCTTCTGGCCGTGGCCGGACTCATGCCCTGTGTTGAACTGGCATCGCCTGCTGGGCGTGGCCGGACTCATGCCCTGTGTTGGACTGGCATCGCCTGCTGGGTGTGGCCGGACTCGTGCCCTGTGTTGGACTGGCATCGCCTGCTGGGCGTGGCCAGCCTCGTGCCCTGTGTTGGACTGGCATCGCCTGCTGGGCGTGGCCAGCCTCGTGCCCTGTGTTGGACTGGCATCGCCTGCTGGGCGTGGCCAGCCTCGTACCCTGTGTTGGACTGGCATCGCCTGCTGGGCGTGGCCGGACTCGTGCCCTGTGTTGGACTGGCATCGCCTTCTGGCCGTGGCCGGAATCGTGCCCTGTTTTGGACTGGCATCGCCTGCTGGGCGTGGCCAGCCTCGTGCCCTGTGTTGGACTGGCATCGCCTTCTGGGCATGGCCGGCCTCGTACCCTGTGCTGGACTGGCATCGCCTGCTAGGTGCGGCCGGCACCATGCTCTGTACTTCCTGGCTTGGGCTCCGCGTTCTGTACCAGTGGTTATGGATGGATGGGTGATAATCATAAGCAATTTCCTCAGGGATGATAATAGTTTTATGATTGTGATTCTGATAAACATGCCATTTTTCATCCTTTTATCCATTTTTTAAAATACGGCCCAGCCCAAAAACATATATTAAAAAGTCTTTCAATATCTTACCAACTGACACATTTAAATCGGACCCCTAAAGGGACAGGGCTGGAAAGTATTATTTTGAAACAGTACAATATTCCCTCCAAAACTTTTGCTTTCCCTTGCAGTCGGTTTCGTGTTTCCTCGCCATGGGCAGCACTGTGATTCTGCTGCACTGCAACAACATTGCAGGAAGCCATATTATAAAAATGACAGAATTAATACTCTATATGTGCAACAGCATGAGAGACAGACAGTATTGGGGTGAGGTGGTACGACTTAAAAATATAAATACAAAGGTCGAAATTAAATATTGGTGGGTACATGTGCCCTCATACCCCCACCTCCCACAGCCCTGTCCCACTTGTACCGACCTGGAGCTACTGTACACCACCACCGTCATGTTGTTTCTGTCAATTAAAAAAATCTGCGTAACACCAAGGCAGCATAACTGGAGAGTCTTTGTGACAACTGCGGAGAATAAGGCCCGGAGGCTGTCACCCAAGCATAGAACTGCTGCTTCAGAAATAGCTGGATGGATGGATGGATGGATGGATGAGATCTTTAAAATCAGATCTGATTAGGGCAGGGTAATTTTAGTGTGAGTGTTGTGGGAAATTAAGACAGCTTTCAGGGTATAAGATACATGACGGGGGTGGGGGGGGGGGGGCAGATCTCTTCATGAGTTGTGCACTTTGAAGCTCCAATCTGAAAGTGCAACCACTGCACCCAGAGAAAGAGGACAGAGTGAGTGTGTGGGAGTTTGATACTGGGGGGACACAACTCAATAATTACAAGGATATTAATTTGAATTAAATGCTGGGTGGTACATGCCCCCCCCCAGCTTTCTATGCTGCTGTATCTATCTAAGAGCAAGTGCCAGGTAAAAATCAATAAAGTTTTCCTTTACTGTTGGATGGAATGCATTGCACAGCAGCCAGCGACTGTCCCGCATTTACAGGTCATGAAGCAGGATTATAAGGGAATGCAAAAACAATTGTGAAGGAATAAGAACATAAGAACATAAGAA
>JABFEB020000132.1:26193491-26205565 GCA_019775895.2 Stomatorhinus ivindoensis
TGGACTGGCATCCCGTCCAGGGTGTCCCCTGCCTTGTGCCCTGTGATGGATCTCCATTCCATCCAGGGTGTCCCCTGCTCTGTCCCCTCTGATGGACTGGCATCCCGCCCATGGTGTCCCCTGCCTTGTGTCCTGTGATGGACTGGCATCCCGTCCAGGGTGTCCCCTGCCTTGTGCCCTGTGATGGATCTCCATTCCATCCAGGGTGTCCCCTGTCCTGTGCTTCCTGTGACTGGCTCCAGGCCCCCGAAGATCCTGTACTAGGTAAACGGTTATGGAAAATGAACTGGAATTTTCAGTTTACATTATTATTAATTGTTATTATTTAAGAATTCTACACATATCAATCTATCTGTCAGTATGCATTGCTAATTTTATATTAATTTCACTATCTGCACCTCAAACGCTACCCCGGCCAACCCTCTGGTGACACCCATAAACAGGGGCAGCTGCGTTGGACGCTGGTTCCAGTGAATGAATCCAGTGAGTCCCCCCATGCTGTGTGACTCCTGCTCACTGACATTCCCCTCATTGAACTGCATTTAATGAATCATTCTGCATCATTCCGTCTACATTTGAACCTGACATTTAAACACAATGTGGATGTCATTATTCTTAAAGGCAAGCATAATAAAAATATAATGATGTGATCGACCTCATAACTTCCACTTCTAAATGTTTGTTGTATTTCCTAATTGCTTCCATTTGTTATTCTTTTTCCTGACCCAATATCTCCCGGTCTATTTCCATTGGAATATTAATTACATAATAAAAACTGTCACTCATGTCCTGTTACTCTCTGGGGCTGAATGCACGAGTGGCCAGAGATCATAAACCATTTAAAGTTGTATGAGCAGTGGAACCCTTCAAATAAGGTAATTAAAGCTATGTTTCACTGGGATAATAAAACCATATTACACCACAGACACACTGATCAAATTTTCATAGTTCTTTGTAGATTTTTTCTGAATGTAATGAGTCATATTCTCTGCTTTTGAGAGTTTGAACAAAGAATGAAGCTTCGAAGGTGATTTTTAGCTGGCACTTTATATAAGTATATGCGTGGTCGCCATGAAAGTTGAAATGAACAATGTAGGTATCACTCCTACATCAAGCACAGCGTCCATTCAGCCAACGCCAGCTGCTTCTCAGTCTGCTTCACCAAAATAGCAGGCATGTCTGTAGCTCATCAACCTGGTTAATTAGCAGACTGGGTGATTAATCAGCGATTTAATACACCTGGTGTATTAGTTAATGGTATCGTGGAGTATTAAGTTTCTGACGAAGTGGGCGTGTTTGTTTTCATAATCAGGTTCTCATACACGACTATCTGCTTATTTCCCTGGGTCTCATGCTTTATGTCGTGTGTTTTGGATTTGCTCATTTGCCCTGTATCGCCCTTTTTGACTTTATGACTTGGCTGATTTGTCTTTGCTGATTTTACGACCCTCCAACCGTTTTGTGGACTATCGTTTCAGAAGTTAGCTTAGAGTTCCTGAACTTGGATGTTCTCCGTGTCCAGTTATTGCCACAGCATGTTTGTGTAAGTACACCAAGCGGGACTGCCGCCGAACCCTGAAACAGCGTTAATCTTCCACCACGCCAGCCGGCTTCCCTGCAGCCTCAGGTGACTGGAGCAGCTGCGGGTTCAACCAGAAGGCTTGGCAGGGGGTAAATGCATTGTTTGTGGGAGATTTAGCAGAAGATCACATTTCTCCCTACATCTCATTAAGGTTGCAAAGGGGTCGAAAATTTCCAGAAATTTTCCATGGGATGTTAAGATGGGGAATTTTGGAAATATTAAACTCTGTGGAACTCTGCGTGCTGTCAGATACGGTGAAGAAAACAAATAACATAAAAATAGATTATGACTTATAAGTAGTGCATCTTGATGCAGATGTTTTTACGCATGAATAATTACTTACAAGCACTTGGTTACACAATGATCACTATTAGTGCTGTCAAGATTTTTAACTAGATTTAAGTTCTAAGTTTAAGTTGCAAATTTCCAGTTATTCCCATTAATACCCAACTTTGGAATTTAGCAAACCTACATCTCGCTGAAACTAATTAACCATAATTCACATTTCAAAACTCTTTCTGAAAAGGCCATAAGGTCCCTGTGGGTAATGGGTAGAATAGCAACGTGTGGGTTAAAATGTGATCAAACCATAAATACATTATTGCAATAATTAAGCAAGAGAAAGATTTCTTTGTGGTTGCAACCCATAAACTAAACTGAATAACATAACAGCAAGAACTGAGTCTTTGCAGATATGTAACCTTTTATTTTAAATCAATTTCAAATCAATAAAAATCCGTTATGTACTGTTACGCCCTGCATCCCTGCCCCTCTCGTTCCCTCCCTAGTGTTGCTCTAATAAACCGCACCTGTTACTCATTTGTATTTCTTCTTGTTTTAGCCTTTGTGTGACTCACTCCAGCTGACTCTCATCTGCTCTCTTGTTAGTCATGTATAAGAGAGCCTCCAAGGTTTGTGCTCCCCAGACTGGTTATTGATGTTGCCCCAGTGTGTGCACACGTGCGCATGCACGCCCGTGCTTTCCACTGTTGTTAGCCTTGTTGAAGATTCCGTAATAAACTCCTTATTGTTTGCTCTTGCACCTGCACCTGCCTCTATCATTTTTGACATGTGACAGTACTACACTTGGAGTGTCACATGATAAGGTGTCTGGATTGCTATATTGTTTGCTAATTATTATTAGAGGTGTATACAAAGTTACCTTTGCTGTTTTCAAAGGGCAAAAAAGCAAGAAGTAAGTTTTATTGTTGCCCTGACAACTCTCATTCTGCTAAGGGAGTCTTCATACTATCCACTGTATCACCATAAGAGAATCGCATCTGAGAATTGCGTGCCGTGTGATACCCATTTACATTCCTATGAAAATACTGTAAATGAGAACAGACCTAAAAACAGATGTACAGTTTTATGGTGCTTGCATAATGCAGAGTGATACATGAAAGGTTGGCTGTCCTTAATTCAGTGCTGCTGCATAATTTACACTTTTGAGTTTTAAGCCTTCAAATTGGGCTCTTGGGGTTATATAAGCATGAATGGGACAGAGAAAATGGCATCTGCATAAAAGGTGTATGTTGTATATGCAACATTTAATGCATTAAGGACTTGTTTTTTAATTTACATTTACATATGACTTATTCACTTCACAATTTTATTTAATAATCCTTTTCTGCTTAGGAGGATGGAAGATAACAGGAAGAGAATTTTAAACATTAAAATACATAAGTTATAATGAAGCTGTTTTAAAAATTTTAAGGTCCGTTTCATTCAAATGAAGTCTTTGTAAGCCTGTCTGAATTCATTGCCATTGACTTTGTTTTACCTTCATTGCACTTCCTTCAAATTTATAACACAAAGCTGCAACCAGCCAGACCATTTAACAGAACTCAATAATATGACAAAGTTACAGCCGAGCTCCCTGTAAGAAATGGTCATAAGCATGTAGCTATGTAGAATCGCAAAATTAACAAAGCTTTAGAAGTATCACACACAATTGCCTGAAAATGTACCCATTTCATGTCATCTTCCATTGCCAAAATGTACTTTCAATACTCAAGATCAGATGTACAGAGGACAGTAAAAATGGCCAGATGTTGCTCATGTTCTACAGCAAATATGAATGAGACATCGGTAGCATCCTCGCCAACAAGAACAATCCTGTGATTCATTGTGCACCAAGTTCCTTCATTGGAGGCGAGATCACTCTCATCAAGAATACAAGTTGCGTTCTTGGTATCGAGAAGCACCCATGTAGTAAAGTGGGGTTCGGAGAGGATATCAAATATTGGTCGGCCAGGGGAGGGAGGCATAATGGGTTTGTTATGTCCTAGGCCTTAGGCATGAAGATATTGTTTTGAATATTGTGCGTCCTTGGAGAGCTGGGCAGCAAAGGGGAGGGAAGGGGATAGTGGGGGGGGGGGATTCGAAACTCCCCCAATTGGCTAAGCTTAAGGCAACATACAGAATGTTGTATGTCTAGAATGCTGATACCAAGGCAGAGCAATAGAGGTGGGGTTTCTGGGTATTTTGTCACCATTCAGCACTTGGAAATCCTTATAGGGGATTGAGTGTTACAGTATATCAACTGCTTGCTGTTTGTGTTCGGGATGCCCGGTACCAGAGCAGGGTTCTTGCACATTTCAGTACGTTAAATTTCAGATGTTTTTTAAGACCATTATGAGTAAAATTGACCAACACAATGCATTAATAACTAGAAAAATTAGAATGATAGCAGAAATTATTATATTTTATGTCACTCATATCCTTAGCCCAATATCCACATATCATCCTTGTTTACAAAGTGCGTTTTAATAAGTTGAAGTTGGAGGAGTATTTTAAGGCTTCCAGACTATATATAGTGATCCCCCACCTATCGCTATATATATATATATGAATGTATATATATATATATATATATATATATATATATGAGTAAAATGGAATCAACAGTTAAATAGTACATTTCTGTGTTATTGATCATTTTATATATCAGAAGTGTAATATGTAATACACTTTACAAATGGCATCAGGTACCAAACTGTGTTTAATGAGAGCAGGATGGAAAAAAAAACAAAGAACATTGAACACGACATCAGGATTCAAATTGTTATTTTCTCAGATAAGATACCAGCCTTAAAAAATTTAACTAAACAAACCAATAAAAACACTGTGATGCAATATTAAGCCTCTAACTGTGTCTGATTTTTAGCTGTACATTTACTGTATCACAGCTTTCGGCAGAGAAACTGCACAGACGGCGTCAAGATCAGGTGAACGAGGGTTTATTAGAAGGGAGACAAAACAGGAGCATCGACGGAACGCGAAACGGACGTCAATGGCTGGACTGGGGAAAACATACCTAAGGCAGACTTAAATACATAGGACTAATGAAATCAACTGTAAACAGCTAGCTGATAAACACGGCGAATCTACAAGGGGTTATCGAGGGCACGTGGCACAGGAGCGGACGATCGAGGGGGGCATGACATACTGCACTTTTAATCTGATTTTTAAGATTTTCTAAGCAATTTTTATTCAAATAAGTTTTTGTTTCTTCTATTTTGCTTTTTTGTCTTGGTTTAACTTTTTAAAATCTTGTTTTTTTAAAGCACATTAAATAACCCCTGTGTATGGTAATAATAAAGTTGCCTTGCCTTACCGAGAAACGTTCTCCTCAAGATCCCCTGAAAAACTAAAAATGACATGCTGGAAATTAACACATTCACAACGTAACTCCATGAAAAGCTCTGTAAAAATAGAAATGTGTCTATTTTACCGTAAGATAACGTCAGCCAACTGGCTAGTAGTTGCCTTAACTGAAAAAATTCACTCCAGTCAGAGAAAAAAAGTTACTAACACACTACATCAAAACATTTACAGTACATAGCAATAATGTATGGCATGAAATAAATAAACTTTTAACTAGATCATTCAGTAATACAAATAATAAAACAACATACCGTTCACATTGGCATCAAGAATTGAGTTAGCGCTTGATTCCCCTGCACTTCCTGTTATGGCTGCGTGT
Organism: Stomatorhinus ivindoensis; assembly: GCA_019775895.2. NCBI lineage: Eukaryota > Metazoa > Chordata > Actinopteri > Osteoglossiformes > Mormyridae > Stomatorhinus > Stomatorhinus ivindoensis. The sequence continues at coordinate 26,199,059 of JABFEB020000132.1, forward strand.
GCACCTGACATCAGTGGCTGGGCGTGCAGATGGCTGAGAGTGCGCGTTCTGCAGCCAGACCCTTCTCAAACTGGATGGTTGCCTAGCTGTAGTGATCGCACAATGGGATTTGTAGTTTTATCACCACGCAGACACCGGTGCACAACAGAAAACACAACCAACGGATTAGTTCTCAGCGTTTTACCATTTTATTTTCTGCGGACAACGCTTCTTGGGAATGAACAGAGCTAAGAATTTTAAGACTTGGGTAAATTAAATTAAAGACCTAGGATGACATTGTAAGGCCTTAAATTTAACTTTCTGAATTTGAGACTTCTTAAGGATTTTTAAGAGTCCGTGGGAAGCCTGCAGAGTGTGGCTGGAACCCTGTGCTAGATTGCAGAATAAAGGAGAAGAACTAACTGAAGGAGTCCAACCAGGGTTTGCTTGGATAATAGGAGAGGTTGATTTTTTTTCTTCCATGGGGAACTATGGTTTTTTAGAACTGAGCAACCATCGTCCCTCTAAGGCTGAGTGCCAATTGTCCCCCAGTAGTCTATTATGTGCATTATGAGAAACAGCAGGAGTATGTTCCTAGTCTAATCTCCTGTTTTATAAACCATGGGATAGTAACTGTGTTAAGTTCATTGACTTACTCTTTGCATGATTTCTGTTTATTCGTTTGATATTGTTCAGTTAAGGAGCTGTGGTTCCTCTGTTTTGTCACATTACCACTGTACCCCATTTTCCTTCCAGGAGTAGTGTTGTTATCACTTTCAGGGTGATAGTGAATAGTTTCAGGACTGATGGAGTGCTACGAACGGTGAGAACTGCAGGTGTCTCAGGCTAGTGTGTGTGAATGACCTGAGATGGTTCATCCACGCGCCGCCTCTCCGCACCCTGGAAGGAGGTTAACAGTTGTGCTAAAACAAGTGGAGCCTCTTCAGGCTCGTTAACGGTCGGCCCACTCATGACACTGCTCGTTCGTTTCAAAAACTCCCCACTCTGTCCTCTTAAACACCTCCCCCCCCCGCCCCCGCACTCTGATAGCACAAAGTCAAGTGTGCTCCTCTATCAGGCTTTACGTCAGCTGCACAGAGCCTACGCAAAGTGTCGAAGGATACTTCTCAGTTGGAAAATGGCTCTTTTGCTACAGAAAGTAACACAAGCACAAAGCTCCTCTCTGATCCTTTACATTCGTATTGTAAAAGGTGTGTAGAATTTTGATTTACTGGGGGGCTACTTAGCTTTTTCAGAGATGAAACCTCGTTAAAACTGTTCCCCATTGCAGCGTGATATTAAATATACCAAATGCATATTTTTTGCCAGTCGTCTTAGTCTCAAAACCTGACAGATCTTACAGGTTCTGTATGGAATCCCCTCAACAACAAGACGCAATATCACACATATCACATGTCATTCATCCATGAGTTTTTGGATTGCTTCAAGGGAGCCGCCATTTTCAGCACCCATATTCTACAATCAGCATCTTGTCAGATAACCTTGGAAGCAAGGCAGAGAGAATTGACTGTTTTCCAATTTAATGTTATGTTGTCTTGAACAAGACTTCAGTCATATTCCAGCCATGGATGGAGATTGTTAGCTGGACTATGAAAGTGCTGCCCTCTTGTACATTGACAATATTGTTTATTCACCTTCCAGGAAACGTATATGCTGGACTCCCAAGAAATATTTGACAAACTTTATGGTGTTAATCTTTTCCTGAACCTGAAGAAATTTTTCTTTACGCAACCTTCTCACAAGTTCCTGATGCAAATCATGTCCGGAGAAGGTGTCATGACTGATCTAGCAGATACAGATCATCCAGGATTACCACACCCCACAGAACCTGAAGGAACTCCAAAGGCTTTTGGGAATAGTTGGTTGGTAGGACGAGTTTATTGTGGACCCCTCTGTTTATTCAGCTGCATCTGAAGGATACAGTACATTATGGGAGTTCTCTGACGCCTACCAACAAAGTTTCGCTGAACTGTTGAGTAACCTCCTGCTTTAGGGCATCTTAACCTCATCAGATCATTCAACCTCTACACCAACGCAGGTGAGGGAACTATCATCACTCAAATCTAAGAACGAGGAAAATTCCATCTTACAGGGTTGCCCAGTTCCAGTCTTGAAGCGCCAGTTTGCAATGCATTTTGCAGATCCTGCTCAGATCCACCTAACAAACTTGGTTGTTAGCGGACTAAGATGTGTTTCAGCAGGAAAATCTGCAAACTGTATTTGATTTTCGCTGTCATTTAGGCCATTGAATGGCTATATGATCTGGAGAGGACATGATTTGTAGTATTCATTGATCATGCTACTCTTACCTGGTCAGGTTCACATGTTGGACCATCCAGCTGCAAACTTCTGAGTTTGCAATCTTTTCTCTAAAGACTGTTACAAAGTCACCAGTAACATCATCACGGCTCCAAAGACTTTCTATCTATCTGTGTCATTTCTTGAGATCCATACTGCCCAATTCGACAATCTCAATATACAGGAGATTCAGAAAACCACATGACAGAGTCAGCGAGTTGGTCATCAGTGGATCAAATTCACCTTAGTTCTGGATGTAGTGTATTAGCCAATATCAGCTAAAGATGGTTAATGTTATTGTGAAAGGAAACTGCGGTACCTGGATGAAAGCCACACAACACAGAGAACGTGAAAACTCCACAGATGTGTAACCCCAGCCCTGGAGAGGTGAGGTTACAGTGCAACCCCAAATTTGTCTGACATCTACTTTGTATACAAATGAAAAAGAACTATGTATTACACAAAGAAATGCACCCAGCAAAAGTCCATGTGTTTGAATTGCAGTGTGACTCATAAAAAAAACTAATAGTCGTCATAGTGGGAGGGATGCTGGTTTAAGTCCCAGGAGAGCCGCTGCTGAAATTAATGGCTCTTTTAACCTGGACTGATAGCAGTGCAGCTATATAAATGGATAAACCTGGTAATTTGTCTTTTAAAAAATGTTAATTCAGTAATTAAACTTTAAACCATAACATCCAGCCACCTCGCCATTGTACAGCATTCTGGGGAGGTCCTTTCATATGGACATAATTCCTCAGTGTCCCAAAGACATAAAGTATAATTAGTCTAGTAAAGGGATTTCCACCTGCCGGTGGCTTTGATCTCGAGAATGAGTGCATTTGACAACAGCCTCTAATTCATGTTAAATATGGCTCTCTAGTTACAACGGAAAGATGACAGCATGACCTAATTCGCAGCTGATGGACTTGACTCCCCGCATTGCTAAAGTCCTCACCTGCTGTGAATCATCAGGACAAGAGGCTTCAGGGGTCACCCTTGGACTGCTGGATGTCTGAATGATGCTGTCAGGTCCATTAAGAGTGACACCACTGATGGCACCACGGCTGACGATAACGTGCAGGTAATGAAATGCAAGAGCTTTGCAGAACATCTCACGCATTTCGAGGTACCTCCTTAGAAGAGTTTCACTTTTGAAAACAGAACCGAGGTTCCAGTCTTTCGGCCCGGTGCTGCCTGTGATGCATATGCAGAGCTAGGCCCCCTAGAACCATATGTGAAAGACAGCCAAAAACCTTGGCATAATTCTTGATTCTAATTTTAAAATGGAGAAACAAATCAACATAGTTGTTAAGTCTAGTTTTTTCCAATTAAGGCTTTTATCCAAGGTAAAACCCTTTCTATCATTCAAAAACTTTGAGAGGGTAATACATGCCTTTGTCTCATCCCGCCTTGACTACTGCAATGCCCTGTACGCGGGCATTAGCTACTCCTCCATATCCCGTCTTCAATTAGTCCAAAATGCTGCAGCCCGCCTTCTAACCAGAACGCGAAGGCGTGAGCATATTACACCTGTGCTCGCAGCCCTCCATTGGCTCCCTGTCCATTATAGGATTCATTTTAAATTTCTTTTATTCGTTTTTTAAAGCTTTACATGGTCTGGCTCCCCCCTACATATCAGGTCTTTTAAAAGTTCATGCACCATCCAGGGCTCTTAGGTCAGCTGACCAACTCCGCCTAGTCATTCCTCCCTCTAGGCTAAAAAGCAGAGGTGATCGGGCCTTTGCAGTGATGGCACCTAAGCTCTGGAATGAACTGCCATTGCACATACGCCTGGCTCCTTCTTTGGCTGTTTTTAAATCTAATCTTAAAACGCATTTTTATGAGCTGGCATTCAATACACCATGAACGTGTTATTTAATTACATGTAATCTTATTTATTTATTTATTTTTGTATTTTGTTTCAAGTTTTATTTTGTGTTGCTCTCTCTATTTGTCTCCTAGGTCGTATTTCCTTGATTGTCCAGCGCTTTGATCAGCTGTTATTGTTGTTTTTAAAGTGCCCTATAAATAAACTTGACTTTGACTTGACTTTGATATTCAAACGCTAAAATTTTACTGAGTGATCACCGAATCCAAGGAGTGGAAGTTTAAAGAACACTCGCGTGATCATGCAGGCCTACGTCGTACACAGAGACACACAGGCAGACAAAGGGAAGCTCTCAGAGGTCCGCAGAGACACTCTGTCTGCATCCAACAACTGGCAAACAGGACGGCCCCTCACTCTTTCATGTGTAATCTCAGGATAACCAGGAAAATCCCAGAGGATTATGGGAGCACAGCACTGAAATTCAATGCAGAAATCTGTTAGGGGGAAGCAAGAATGGATCTGGGACAGTCATTCTCACCTCCTTTTGGAGAGGGAAGGGGCTGGATCAAAACAGAGATTTTTTTAAAGGCCAGGTCAATGTCAGCCTTTATTACCTTTATTTAGAAAAAAGACATTTACAGAAAAGACAAGTAATTTCTCTAATACTGGAAATATAGTTGTACAGTACATAAGTAGTTTAAGATGCATTTAAACTTTACAATGTGTCAGGGTCAGCTCCTGTTGTTCCACTCTGTGTCCCTTCCCGATTTTGGCCAGCAGGTGTTGCTGGTCATCCCGTCCCTCCTGTTGTCAATCTTTGTATTTTCTGCAGCTCACTGTCAGCTGCATGTTTTCCCTGTTTCTTGGTTAGTTCTTAGTTTCCCTGTTTACTTCCTTGAGTTAATTATTAATTTCACCTGTGACCTGTTTTCCTAACCCTTGTTGATTAATCTCACCTGCCCCTTGTTAGTCATGTTACCCCTTAATATTTAAGTGCCTACTCAGTTCAGTTCAGTTCCGCAGTGGTTTTTTGTGATTGTTCGCCATAATGCTGTTTGAATGTTCTGTTACTTGTACACTACCTGCCTGACCCCTGACCCTTCTGTAAATTAGTCTTTGTTTATCACTTTTAGTTTTGACCCCTCGTGGTCCATTTGTTTTTGTAGTATTCCTAGTGTGTTCAATTTGTGTTAATGAACCCTGTTTGTCCTCTGAGCCACCAGTGGGTGCAACACTTTCTGTCCCCCACCTGCATGATGCCACACCCTCATGATAAACCCGCCTGGATCCCTGACACATTGTTTTTGCCTGCACCAGGGGTGTCAAACTCCAGTCCTGGGGGGCCAGAGCCCCGTGTAGCTTAGCTCTTTCCCTGTTCCACCACAAATAATTCAACTTATGAGCTCTGTGGTAATTAACACAAGGAGTTGAATCCAGGACTGGAGTTTGATACCCCTGGCCTGCACCATATTCTAATGTTTTTTTATTGATTTTAAAAAAGGAAAAATGTCTATAGTGGGATTTTTCAGCTTCTGTAGCTGCTTTTATTAGGAGCAGGTTGTCGTCTGAGCTATCAGGTGCAATTGGTCATTATTTTCTCATTTACCAATAACCGCTACTTTACACAGTGTCATCTGAATGTTTAATCATCCAGAGATCTTTGCACCTCATGCCAAATCTGAGTTCACAAGAACTCACGAATGTCTCAGCTGTCAAAACTTCTGTGACTGTGATTTAGCTCCTAATAAACCTCACACAGTTCTGTGATTTACTGTCATTCAGCTCCTCATGAACTTCACACAGTTCTGTGATTTACAGTGATTTAGCTCCTCATAAACCTCACACATTTCTGTGATTTACTGTGATTTAGCTCCTCGTAAACCTCACACATTTCTGTGATTTACTGTCATTCAGCTCCTCATAAACCTCACACAGTTCTGTGATGTACTGTGATTTAGCTCCTTGTAAACCTCACACAATTCTTTGATTTACTGTGATTTAGGTCCTTATACACCTCACACAGTTCTGTAATTTACTGTATGGGAGTAGCAGCCAGAAGGCATACTAGGCGGCATTGGCAAACAGACAAAAAAAAATTGATGTTGCGGACAGTAAACGGGAGCCCAGTGAACACAGTTTGGACTTACAGTCCTCTTCATTCGTATGTCTGAAAGTTCCTAAGTTGAAAGTTGGTAAGTAGAGGAGCGTCTGTACTGGGTCTTTATTTTCCCTCTCAGCTCCAGACCACACCCCCATCCACAGGCCACACCCCCGTTCCCAGATGACACCCCCCAGACCTGACACCTGATCATGAACCTGCTGCAGCCCTTCCAAAGACCAGCATCCTGTCTTGTTTTCCTCTCTCTCCTGCTACAGCTTTC
>JABFEB020000132.1:26252360-26267153 GCA_019775895.2 Stomatorhinus ivindoensis
GGGAGGGAGGAAAGCACGGACTCTGGGGACGGGGTAAGGACTGACTCTGGGGAGGTGGGTAAGCACTGACTCTGGGGAGGGGGTAAGGACTGACTCTGGGGAGGGGGGTAAGGACTGACTCTGGGGAGGGGGTAAGGACTGACTGGGGAGGGAGGAAAGCACGGACTCTGGGGACGGGGTAAGGACTGACTCTGGGGAGGTGAGTAAGCACTGACTCTGGGGAGGTGAGTAAGCACTGACTCTGGGGAGGGCGTAAGGACTGACTCTCACTGGCTGGGGTCCATAAGGCCTCCATGGCAGTGCCATGGGACTTGCATCATGACAGGGCTCATCCAGCCAATGCAGCCCCTCCCCGAATCCAATTAGTCCTGTTTCTGGAACTTCGTCGCATTAATTTAAGGGGCCCTGATTTGCATTGGATTCCGTGGCCGTGACCACCAGTGCCTGCGCAATGTTGCACTGTTCCATTAAGGAAGGGTTGCATTTGTTTATCCGATAATTAACTACTGAGGCCCACCAGTCACAGAGGAAGGAGGAATAAGAGTTTGTCTGTTGTCACGTGTGTGTGCATGTGTGAGAGAGTGTGTGTGTGTGTGTTTGTTTGTGTGCGTGTGTGTGTGTGAGAGAGAGAGACTGTGTTTGTGTGTGTGTGTGTGTGTGTGAGAGAGAGAGAGAGAGAGAGAGAGAGAGGGCGTTTTATGCTGGATAGACATGGAAACGGGAAGACAGGAGAGCAGCTGCAGGGAAATTACATGGAGTACAAACGGGGCCAGAGTGGGAGGGGTTGAAGCCAAGAGCAGGTGGGGGGGGTCCATCACCAAAAAGGAAGGAATGAACAAATATACAAACATACATACACCTATACACAATCAGGAACCATTACAGGCACAGACACACAAGTTTGTAATTATATCTTTAATTAATTATATATCTTTGTGGGGACTCTCCATTTATATCTATGGGGAAAACTCTAATCCCAACATGACGATCTTAATCCCTACCCAGCCCTAACCAAAGGCTACCAAACAAAATACTTGTGGCATTTTCTGTGTTTTTGATTGCATTCACAGATCTTTGTGGACCTGAAAAATGGTTCCCACAGCATCAAAATAACAGTTTTTTTTTATTACATTTGGTCCCCAAAATGTAATGTAAACATAATCTACACTCAGACACACACACACACACACAAACTCCTATAGGCAATCCGGCATAATTGCAGACACACATTGGTAAAAACCCAGATATTCACACAATGGGGCACATATACACAGGCACCTTCCCACCTCACAATTTCCAGCGCGCTGACATCTGACATACATTCAGAAGCTCCTAAACGCAGTCACCCATACCTAACTACACTGTCACAGACTCATGCACACATTCCAAGCTGTTGAAGCACACGTGTAAAGACAGACTTCCACAAGCGTGCACGACACACACTTATGCACTCCGTACAGGTTCGCAGGCTCACACTTCCAGGCAGATAAACATCTAAGACACAGACACGGTCCTCCACAGGAGCCTTAGACACTCACCCTGAGTGGCGATGAAGTGGTTGGATCGATGGTATCCCTGTAAGTAAAAGGGACAGACTCAGTACCAGGCTCCGTCAGGTTGCCCTTCACCTGCCCCAACCACCCTGACCCAGCACATCACTGCTCAAACACCTCCAAACATGCTCCATCACAATGTAGATATTGTTCAGCTGTCAGAACCTTCAGTTTATCCCAGTAATCCATATCTATCCATGTGCAGTGCAATGAAATGGAGCAGTTCTCCTCAGCACCATAATAAGATGTTATGCATTATACCCAGCCATTCATTAGCAGTCTTTACCGACGTATGTTTTCCGCTGAATATCCGCCGATTGTGGCCTTTGAATGCGAGCATGTTGATTTTGGCCAGCTACGCGATTTCAGCACTAAGCCAGAGACATACTGAATGCTACCCCCCCCCCCCTCCCACCGCCCCAAGACCTGTCAAACCTCCTCTTCCCATGGGAAGAGAGGCGGAGGCCAGGAGACCCAAATCCCAGAATGCAATTTTTCACCACTAATGTTGGGAACACTAATGTGGAGAAACCTGTTACAATGTTACAAAACACACTAATTAGTTAATGACAATAAGGTATGGGGATGTACTGTCCTTAAGGTAGGACATCTTTCAGAATTGAGGATAAATATAAGGCCCTGACGATCCACCCCGTGACCCTGGTTGTTTTAGTGGCTACTGGAAAAAGCTTCATGGATAATAGTCCCTACAGATACAAGACCCAGCATCTTCCACACGGTATCCATTCTTTGACTAATGAGCAAAATCAAAACGTGCTACGAGAGCAGCCCTGATATCCAGCCAGGCTTCAAAAAGCCGTCAGGGTCCCTCGCTCCTGCCTCGCTCCCGCTTCACCGAGGCGTCCACACGACACCACTTCAAGCGCACTAGCCATTAAAGGTCCTTCTTGAAAGAGCGGACCGGCTTTGACAACAGGAAGCTTTTCTTTACAGAAGGACGGGTGTAATTACTGCACTTTTCAAATAATTACATTTTCTGCCCACAGGTGTGTGAACCTGCATACTAAAACTGACAAAAGCTGAAATATCTGCCTGTAACTTTATTCTCCGTTTTAAAATAATTTTGGCCCTGTGACTTTGACCAAACAAGCAGTTGAAAGATGGATGGATGGATGGATGGATGCATATCAGTTTGGACTTGCTAAGTACTTCTTAGGTTCTTATATCAGTCCAAAGAGGGAACAGGGATATCTTCTCACCTCCTTATGATCCCCTGACACGTCATCCGAACACAACCACATTCACAGTGAAAACCGAAGGGGGAGAAATTGATCTCAGAGTCATTGAAGCTTGTCCTCAGATTAACATGTCTTATCTGTCACACAGAGCCGCCTCCCCCCCACCCTGGTGGATGAGTGGAATGGAAATGAATGGCACCTGTTTGGCGTGTTGAAGCCCCACCCCTTGGCTTGCTCCTATAACTACACAGGGCTGACCATGACCATGGATCTGACTCATCGCAAGGGCAACCACGCTGTGAAGCTGACTAACACTCTAAATGGAGAAAACTAGAGAAGAAGCAGAGATGGATCTAAATGGAGACCTAAGAAGCAGACATGGTCTATGGTGCATGACCTCCTGCACTTGCAAGAAATTTGACTAAAGTAGATTGACAAAACAGCAGGATCACCAACTGAGATCATATGGTGTCTTCTAGAAGTACTAGTATTTAACTATGTTGCTCTAGAATTATCACTTGACCTGCATTCTACAGGGCTCCTTGATAGTTAGACAGCTGGCACAAAGTAAGCCTCAGAAGGACGTCACATGACTTGGCCACCAGGGATGGTGCAGTAAGCCAAAATAACTCAGGAACAGTTTATGGCCATCACTCAAACTTTTATTGTGAAGGAATATCATCACGAGGCACATTAAATTACAGAAAAGAACTCAAGATCTGGAGATTCCTGGTGACCACATCAGAAAATTCCAAAAATTGAGAATCTTGGGAATCCAACTGCGCCCCTTTCACTTAGTTCCCTGGCGAAACCAAAAGCTCATTTTGTGCCAGCTCCAACTGTGGCTGCGTTCCCACTGAAACACAGCCTCCCCCTAGCACCCACCGGATCAGCTCCAGGTGTTTGAGGGACATGGGCAGCTCAGATAGCAGAACGGGAAGGTAGCAGACGGGAGGCACAGCAACGAAGTACTTACTTCCCTGTTTATCCGAATCTACAGGGTCCAATAAGCCGAGAAGGGAGGGACAGGACGGGAGGAGGAGAGAAGAGACAGAGGCTAATTAACAAGAGCACCAAAGAGGAATCGAGGATCAGAGGTCACAGGCGTGCCTTGGGCAACCTGCACAGATAAACAATGTTAGTGCAGCAAGCTCCACAATAGGGAAGGGACAGCAAGAGGCCCAAAGACATCCTTAGAAGTATATCTCAAAGCAAGAGTGTGGCTCTCTCCAGTATACTTTGGTATCTGTGATCAACCACTTATGTACGGCATCTTTTGATGTCCAGTCCGTGAGCTCCTTCGCCTTAATGGCCATGCCAAGTTGTTCTGCATGAAAACGTCTTCCGCGCGGATGAATGTAATGGAAATGCGTGTTTGTATTTGATGGCGATCAAAGCCTCCTCTTCAGAGACACAGCTGAGTGATCTGCTCTTTGGTGATTAAGAACTGGCTAACTTTACACTAACACAATGTTTAAGAAACCCTTGGTTAATCCCTGGTTGTGAAGGGGGACTGACTGTCTGACTGACTGCCCAGCATCCCAGAGTCTTATTTTTTTCACTCCCTCTCCCATTCGATGGGGGAGTAACTCTCACAAGTATCCCCAGTTAAGCTACCAGTGTGCCCTGGGTGAAGTGTGATGATGCTAATGCTAAAGTAATGGGAGCCCTGGATTAGGATGTCGGTTTTCATGTCAAAAACACCATATTTCGGTGGTGTTACGTGGAAGCACTGGTGCAGAACATGGTCACCCACCCGTTAGGTTATCCTGGAACCCCCCCCCCAACTCTTCCCTCCCGTGCTACATGCTACACACACTCCTGAGCAGTTAGTTTTGAAGCAGTTCCTCACAGCTGATGCAGTCCTATTAGCAACAAATATTTACAAAATGCAAACTGAAGTGACACAGAATGGTAATGAATGTTAAAATGCCCCGAAAGGGCCTTCCCCACATCGTAACTCCACTGCATGGATTTTAGCAGTCTGGCATATCCAAAAAAGGTTGTTAAAAAGCTTTGATTTTGACCATCAGTCGAAAAATCCCAGGGCGGAACAGCTGTTGTACCCTTGAGCAAGATATTTAAATAGTTTCTGCAAAATGAGCAACAGTGTTCATATATTGAAAAGCTGTTAGTCAACTTTGCATAAAGACGTCGGCTAATCAAATGCATATTAATACAGATAAGCTCCTTATACAGGAAGCGTGGCTCACTGGTGGAGCGTAGAGACAGACCCACCCTAAGTGTAGAGCAAATGAGCCCATCAGCATGCAGATCCATTGGGTACGGGGCTGTTCCGTGACTGGGAGGGATCACAGAATCGCTCGCCAACAGGCACCATGAGTCACAGGATCTTATGTTGATGGTTTTTTTTTCTGATTTTAGGGGGATCTGGATGTTTCTCCAGAGGGAGACTCACAGATGTTATTTTTAAGGCTTTCTTTTTGGGAGGGGGAGGAGCCAGCTGGCCCCTTTAGAGTGAAGCAGGTGGCTTGGTAGCCAACTGTTACAATCACTGACGGGTCTTCACCCACCCAGAGTTACGTGCAGTACATATGTTAAACTAGATTTAACTACATTTACTGATGCAATATATTGTAAAGACCTTATTGTAACACCAACGCTGCATGCTACTTCACTTTGCAAGTCCTGTTAGCTATTGTTGCTCACTTCACACTTTCTGGGGCGAACACCTGGCACCCTGCCAGTTTAGCCCCTTAATAAGGTACTTGATCTAAGGAGAGCCAAAGGCCAAGCTCATGATGTCATGTCGAACCATCTCCTGTGTCAGCTCACCCCTCCACCCACACCCAGACAATCTACAGCTAAGCTTAGACGAGCAGTCCATCGAAACATCTAGTGGGCATGGTGCTTTCTTTTCACACAGATTAAATCCACTTTTTAAGACACCCCTGCATTAACACAAAGTGGGATGGAAAAAGAAATGGGATCACTGTAGCACACAAGGGCTACAGCTGTGGCTACATCAGCACATGTGGCTATTCTGGGGCAGCAGTAATAAATCTGGAACAGATATGCAGAAGTGGACATTTCAGGTCCAAAATTCAAAAATCCAGACCAAGACTTTGTTTCAACCATCCAGTTGAGTATGAAGAGTCACAGAGTACTCAAGTGGTTGGTAGAAATAAAAATCTTAGTCTAGGGTTTTACTTTTTGGACCTGAAATGTCCACTTCTGCAGACATGGATCCAGGAAACATGCTGTTACCGCTATGGGGACCAATGCAGCTAAACGCAGGGATTACCTGACGGGGACAGAAAAAGCAGGACTCACGTCAATGTAGTTGGCGTTGATGTAGTCGGAGTTGGGATCCCCCAGCAGTGGATGGAGTTTGACTCGATGGCGGTCGTCTGAAGGGAACCAAGGGGATATTCCATGTGTGGTATAGGCACACAAGTATATACCAACTACTATACACCATTCCATATTAGCTGCTCCTTAGGTTTGTTTAATACCAATATTGTGAATTGGAGATGTAATTATGTAGCAGGCACATCGATTGCATGAATGCAGTTGACTCTTGAGGGTAGGTTATGAAGACATCCCACAAAGAACTACAGGCTTATAAATGTGACCCCTGTGTTTAAAGTGCTCACTTACAACCCATGAGGCTGTCATGTCTTCCCTTGGTTTTGTCCTTCTTCTTAGTGACATCCCATCCTTCAAAGAAACTCTGAGAATAAAGGACAAGAAAAGTTCCTTGAGAAATTGTGCCCCAAAGTCCAAACTCGATTCAACAGTAGTTCAGTAGCTATTAGAATTACAGAGTGGTCAGGTCATCTGAAGAGTCACACTGTCAGAAAAAAAGTTAGACCAATTTGTATCTTTGAGGGTAAAACAAAAAAACATTTAAGGAAGAGCCCGCTCCAAGCTCCTACCCATTACATCACCATGGGCATTTCCCCCCTCCTTCAGTCACATGGTGCACCTTCCCACCTTCTAACCCTCGTGTCATCACAGTCTCTCCTCCCAGGAGACAGTGTGAAGCACCTGTCTCAGACGTGTGCGACAGCCAATCGTGGATCTAGCACCTACCTTCCTGCCCGCACAGATTGTCTATACCTACACAGACTGACAGCTTGTATATTACGGGAAATTTTCCTTTATCTATTTGAACTGAAACTCTCCCTTTGATATTTGCAGCTGCATTATGGAAGCAATGTGTCACATACATGCTTTATTCTGTTTATTTATTTTTACTTACACTCATTTAGCAGATGCTTTTATTTAAAGTGATATACAATAGACAAAACAGGATGAGAGCATGCGGAGTTAAGGCCTTTGCTTAAGGGCCCAATACATGGAATATGAACTGGCAACCTTCCAATATCAGGAACACAATCCTGACTAGCAGAGCTATACACCAAGGGTACAAACAACCCTCAAGATTCCACAAGCTTAGACCTGAATCATGCTGGGTGTCTTCCTTCCCAAGACCCCACTTCTGTCTTGTTTCCTCTGTGCCTGGACCCACAATGCTTGCTCTTGCTTTCATTCCTCTTCCTCTTTTAGGTAAAAACCCCAGTAAAACCCGACTTGGTTCCCCCAGAGCTGCATCACATTGTTTGTGTGTCTGGACCAGAGCAGGTGCTGCGCTCATTCAGAAGTTTATAGCTACGTTAGCAAACAAACCGGACAGGTAACTGACGAGCACTCTGTCTACGTAGCGGCACTTGAACGAGATTTCTAAAACTGCAGAGGGCGGGACCGGGGTTCTAATTACACAGTGGCTGTCAGAAAAGCCCTATTTTCCTGTCTGCAACATGACCTCCCAAGTCAGCCCATAGATGTAAAAGCTGCAGTTTTTGGTCAATAAAAGGGTTACTGCAAAAAGAAAATTTACTATTACTACTGCAGCCAGTTAATACCATCAGAAACATTTAATACAGGCACAAAAGACAGAATTGTCTTAATTAGTGAAGGCAGATGTTCGGAAAATGAAATGTAATGAGCGAATAAACACACAGCTTTCACATATTTGAAGTGTTCTTTTTTTTTCAAGAATCTCAAAGTACTGAAAATAAATTATAACCTATAGCACAAAAGTGGACATTTTTAGAGCTCATCCTAAATGACTAAGGGACGGCTTTCAGGGGAGCTTGTGTCCTTTTTAGCAGAGTCAAGTCCCCCTTAGCTCCCCCGTAATCTGGATCATGGGTGGGACTATTGTGAACTGTGGGTTCCCATTGGGTAGCTTCAGCTGTTGATTGACAGCATTAATACCACCAAAGTTAGGATGCAAAGTCAAATTTTTCTCATCACTCAATTAGCAGCCCAGTAACTATTATACAAGCCACCGTCACCCTACATTAAACTAAGACAGGTGGTTTTTATTAATTCACATTAGGCCAAGTTGGCATTTTATGATGCAATCTATGAATCTACCAGTTAACCCAATGCATCATTTTTCAGATTTCTGGCTTTAATTATATCAACATCTGTTATTTGCCACTTGCTGGCAATGACACGGAGATTGGCTTTGCAGAAACTTCCCGGCGCTAACTGCTCTTTACAGATACCCTGCATCAATATCACTGCTGAAACACAAAGGGATGTTATGTAACACTGCATCTGCAGCATATTGCAAAATGGCCGCGGCATTGTAACAGCACTCAATTACTCTGCAATAAAACCTGAATGTCACATCACTCTCTTACCTCTGCAATCTGAAATCTTTCCTAGGATCCCATAATCTTAATTTACTTGTGAACTCAATGTTAGATCACTATCTCTCCTGGCATAACGCAAAATATGTACTACTCTATTTTAATGTAACAGAACAAATGATACATCCGTATGAACCAAGATGTCTCCCACACTCTTATTCATTTGATCTGTAACAGTGAATTCTACATTTTCATTAACACAGAGCAAATAACCTTTGTACTGGTACATATTATTATGTGTACTAGTAATGCACATTGTCTTCCATATTGGGGCTCCTGAGGGCCCCTACCTCTTACTATATAAGACCTCTCTGCTCCCCAGGGCATTGGTCACATGGGCTTTCACACTCTCTGGCACCTCCCCCCTAAACCATGATGCACTGGCCTGGAAGCTCCAGCCAGCCACAAATGGCTGTTGAGTCTGTCGTCATTACAGCAGTGCGGGCCTGTCGGGAGGGCAGCTGCATTACTGAGCACCGGCACAGAGAGAAAGGAGCTATATGGCTTCCCGGGGGCTGGAATTCCTGAGCGGAAACTCAAGGCCAGAGTGGGAACTGAAATCGGTGTCTCTGAGTGACGGTATGCAACCAGGATGTCAAGAACGAAAGGAACACGATGACAAACAACGCTTCTGACAAAGGTGGTACCGCTAGCTACGAAACTGCTGCAGAAACCCAGAAGTCCCTTACCATGCATGTCCAAAGGGCGAATGAACGGCGACATCAAACTGATAGCAGTGTCAGATGCAAAAAAGATGACACACAGAAGGACGTTAGCATGTAGAGTCCGTTCACGTTTAACCTTTATCCTAAATGCTAAAGTCTCGATGGTAAGCAGCTAGCCTGAGGCAAATATAAATGATGTCAGGCGTCTCCTGATACGAGCCGCTGTGGCACCATAGCAGACGGAGACCATTAGCAGCTTGCAGCTTTTAGCACAGCGCAATTCCCGCCCAGGCTGTAGAAAATCTGCTGTGGCAACAACTGAACCGATTCTCCTCTGTAATTAGCTACACTGCAAGCCAGCTCGCTAATTTATAAAAGCACTAGTTTGTTCGGCAGCGCATAAAGGCAAGGCTGCGTGTAAAGTAAGTATATAAAGTATATGGATAATAAGCAGATAAAATTTTATTCTTAAAACATTCTTATTAAACCCACTGTGTGATACATACAATACATATCTGCCTTTCCATTCTTCTGTAAGTGACTGTTTTCACAAGTGTAAAACCTAGAAGAGTCTCACTTTATTCATACCTAACGTGGCCAGCTAATTTTAGGATTACAACTTAGTCATCATATAAGTGCATCGGCATGCTGCGAATGCTCTATGAAGGTCTCACCTATAATACATCTATAAGCTATAAATACCTTCATAATGCATTATAATACCTTATACTGACCATTATAATGCATTATGAAGGTATCTATAGTGCATTATAGATGAGGGCTTCATAGATCTTTCATGATGCATAATAAACACGGCTATAACGTGTTACACCTTTTCATAAATAGTTACAGCCATGTTAATAATACTTTATGAATGCATTATAATGCATTACGAAGGTATCTATAAGGCATTATGACGACTGCTTTAAGTGATACCAAAAGGTTTCCTACAGTATAAAAGAAACTCAAAAAAACAGGAAAGTAATGTCTTTTAGGTGGTGAAACAGAAAGGGGGATGTCTCTGGCACCGTGCCTAAAAACATCACAGGCTTCTGATTCAGTGCCGCTCAGCTTTTCAGTGATTTTTAGCTGCATCTCGTCCATTGATATAAGATGTATAAAGAAAGAACAGAATGTTCTCCCTCCCACTCTGTTTTTCAGGGTGAGAGGATAATTGTATTTTATATACCCATCTTCAAAGGAGCCATTTCCTGTCCTTTCTATTCAGATTCCTTTTTCCCTACTTAAAATCCTTGCTCTGCTAAAATTCACTATGAGTGTTTTATTCAAATCTGGTAAAACAAGGCCTTGAGGCCCATCCATGGGAGATTACAAATGTTTGCATCATGCCCTTGAGATCTGCTGCTTTAGGCTCTGATAACGTGTCCGTGGAATGGAGAGATGACCCGCACTGGGGACAGCTCAGGTCACACCCACAATCCAGCATTCGGATCAATGGGCACCCCCGTGATCCACCGGGAAGCAGTAATAAAGCTTGGCGTTAGATGCCCACTGGTGTTTTCGTCTTGTTCATTCCTACAGGCAAGGGACAATCTTGGAAAATATAAGAGAGAGCAATAGAGAAGGAGAGAAATGAATACAGAGACCTGTATATTGATTTTGTGAGCCATTTGTTTTTCCCAAGGGGAGCAGCTTAATGAGTCTACAAGTGCAGCTGAATTCCAGGGGGAGAACCTTCTACTAGCGAAAAAATTGGGGATATAAGTCCTATTTCTTAAAAAAAAAACCTAGTTGACAGAAGAAGTCGTCCTCTCTAAGCCCATTTTTCAAAGATAAGTATTCCACAAAGGAGAAATGTTTGAGGGCTGAGAGTCGACTAAAACAAGAGGTTGCCATGGTAACCCAACATTAGTTGTGGACGTGACAATAAATAAATGCACCCAAAAAGAAATCTAGGACAACTGAGCCCTGTCTTTGAAGCACACAAGCTATTTATTTCTTAAAGATCTTCATGGTTGCTGTTGCAACTTTGTTGAGATGTCCAGCATCTCTCAGGGGTCCAGATCTGGAAGAATTTCTGGCTCCCCTTGCCTTTCTCCTCTTTTAAAAACAATGTAGTCTGTGGCATAGAAGTCATGTAGACAATTATGCCTTTCATGGCTAAGAGATAAAATCACGCATCAAAATCAAAACCTTAGTTGGGCTTCAAGGTTAACAATGTAGATAATTGGAGGTGCAGCATGAGTAATATAATTATGGTCGGTGTGAGTCTTCTGTTCTTCACCAGTACGTCCTCTCCAAAGGACAGAGGTAAATGTGCTACTCTTCTTGGTATTCAGCCATGTCCTTCTGCAGCCTCTGACTCCTCACATGTTTTGGCACAGTGTCTCTTTCTGTCATACTTGCCTGCTCAGCATCTAAGTCTGGTAACAAACACCTAAACTCTAGGCCCTGCTACTATCAAAAAAAAACCCGGATGATGTCTCCTATAAAACGAGCTGCAGCTGAAGAAGACTCAAAGTCAAGGCAGCTGAGGTTTGTGGTCAGGCAGGAGCGGGCAGTAAACAGACTCCTAGCCACTCCAGGTCACCGCCAGAGGAAAAGGGACACCTTTGATATCTTCCGCTAGGCCAAGCCGATTACCTTAGCCCCATGAAGATGAGTCACTCTTCCAGAGGACAAGCTCTGGACCAACTGCTCAACCGGGAAGCAGCTGTTGCTTTATTTAGAGCCGGAACTCAAAGTAAAATCTCCTTTCATGCTGAGCAAACATCATCACAGAGGATCAATCATCTGGCTGCAGGCTGCTGGTATGGATAAACTACTCCTCTCCTATCCAATCCTAAACAACCTTGCATCTATTTCTCTACTCTTGTCCGCCACTTACAAGAAGATATTGTTGTTTATTTACATAAACCTGTTACCCATATAAGAAACGCCTCTTCGGGATAGGTGGTCTTTCCTCTCTGATGGCCTTTCTGTCCACAGATTGGGTGATAAACTGACCAATGAGTTTTGACCAATATGGGGGAAGATTTCTAGCAGGGGGTCCGCCATCGCTCCCTCACCTCATACTCCTGCTTGAACCCGTACCCCTCTGCAGTTTTCATCTGGTTGATGTGCTGGAGCAGGTCGGCCACGCGCACGGCCGGGTGCAGCTGCCCCGTGTGGTAGGGGGAGCCTTTGCGTCCACATGGTCGCCGTGGAGACCCCCCAAGCAAGCTGCTGGATTCGTTCACAGAGCTACGTGGATCACCTGGGGAACCGACGAATAAAGAGAGATCCACTTATGCTCCAAAGACACCAGAGATGAGCCATATAGAATCATGGGAAGATTTCAAATGGGTCAAACTACTGTGAAAATAAATGCACCGAGTATGTAATGTGCATCATATTTCACAGGTATACTCATATTGCTACCAGCTTTGTGGTTTGAGGCATTTTCTCGAAAGATGTTTTTTTATTAACTGTGTATGTCCTGTCAGATGCGAGATACAGCAGGACAAGCTGGGGGCAGGATTTATCCGGGGGTGTAATCACAGGGGAGGCGTCGTCTGCTTACTGCGGGTGCTGCAGTTGTGGGCGTCCATGAAGGAGAGTGCCATCCTCTCATCCTCCTGCAGCGTGCTCTGGTCGGTGAAGCTCCGTTCCATGGAGCCCATCATGTGCGTCTTCTCCTGCCTGTAGGTGATGGGCGTCTTGTTGATGTTCACCGGCTTCCTGCTGGAGTTGCCGTTTGGAGAATGCGGGCGGAAGCGCGTAGGAGAGAGACGAAGAGAAGAAGTGAGTGAGATAAGAAAGGAAGGGAGGACGAGGTGAGAGTAGGAAGGAGGAGAAAGAGGGGATGATGAGCAAGGGAAAGATATAAAAAAGAATGCAACTGCAAATGAGCTGGAAAAAAACATGACAGGCAAAAGGCAAATGGGGTGAAGGAGAGGTGGGGGGGCTGTCACTTACGGGTAGTAAGAGTAGGTATAGTAGTCCCTTCTGAGGAGCATGAGGATAAGGAGAAAGATATATAACAATAGGAATAAGAAGAGGAAGAAGGTACATGGGGCTTCTTGGGTTGAGGCAGGGATTCCTTCATTGGGGTGGAATCCCTAAATGATTCAGGGGCTAAGACATGAACCAGGGCCCTGGAACATGTCATTAGTCTGAGGGTGAATGGATGCCTAACCTTGGCCCTGGTTTCCGCTCAAGAGGATAGACCACCAGCCTACCAGCAGACGCAACAGCACAATCAGCCATGCTCTCGACATCCCGGCAGACAGAGGCACGGCCAGCAAGTGGCCAGAGAGTGGACTAAGCAGCCTAATTAAACTTGTTAGCTTGTTACTCTTTAATCAGTACACCATGTGGCATTCCGCCAGGGTAAATTTAGCAATTATCCAGTTGGCAGCCAATGTCATGGTGGCTTAGCAGCCTAATCAAGCTTATACCCTGAGCACAAACATCTAATGCTAGATCTAAAAAGTTTGCTCACCTGTAACTTGCTCACCTGTTCTGTGTTGGTTACTGTGCAGCTCAGATTGCATTGTAGTTTAAGCTGAATATGTACTCTGCGGTCACTTTATAAGGTACATCAAGCCAGCATCAAGTAGGAGCCACTGTGGCTTTCAGAACCACTTCACGAGTCGCTGATTTCTGCATTCAGAAAAGCCAATCGGAAGATCACTCCCATACCAAGATGTCCTGTTTGCACTTGGGGCCTTCCTGTTAGCTGTAATGAATCTGTCAACTCTCCTTTGACCTCTCCGATTAACGTGTTGTCTTTAGCCAAAGAGATGCCATTGAGTGGTTGTTTCATTGCACCATTCTTGCAACTGTATCGTGTGAAAATCGTAGGAGTGACTGTCCCTGAGATGCTGGAACCGCTATTCAGCACCAATAATTTCACCACGATCAACACCACTTAAACCAGGCATCTTAGCCACTGTAACACCTACACTAATAATTTCCTGCTCAATATATTCAGGTGCAGCCACACAATTTACTGTTTGTAAGAGCGGGCTGTTTGCATTAGCCAGCAGGTCTACCGAATGATCAGGCCATTGAGAGGGAATCAGGTTAACATGCAGTTTAACAGTTAAGGGTTCACAACTTGCCTCCATTGCAACAGAAATGCATGATATTAGGCAGACAATTAAGAATTGAGACTGGTCCTGTTTTTTTTCACACTCAGGAAAGCAAACCACGTCTCTAATTGAATCCAGTCATGAGCAGGAGTCACAGCGTAACGTGTGAACAAGGTGCACGTCTCTGCGAGTGTCCCGGCAGAGGCCATCTGCTTTGTAATTAAAATGTCATTCGGTATCTATGTTAAGCTGGGACACAGGACCGAATGCATGCAACTGCGCCAAAATGAGCTGCTTCTGTCCTCAGTAAACATCCTGCAATCACTCCTCATGTCAAACCGTGCAAACTGGGAAACTTTTATGTTCGTCAGTAAACACACCGTTAAAGTCAGAAAATGCCAGTGTCAGTAATTCACTATACAGAGAATGAGCTGCTACTACATTATGATGCTTGTGGGAATTTTACTTGCACAGGATGTGGGACCAAGACATCTGTCTGTTTGGTCCAGCTTCCTCTAGTTACTTGGATCCACCTCCTCTATAGTCTGATTGGTTATCTCTCTACAATCGGTGCCATTGGCTTTGGATGAACTGAATTGACAGTGCTGTCACTCTAGCCTCACAGTCATTTGTGGGACTGGATTGCTGGCATT
>JABFEB020000132.1:26272734-26285237 GCA_019775895.2 Stomatorhinus ivindoensis
GGGGGGTTTTGGGGCTGGAGCCTGTCCCAGTTCATCGTAGGGAGAAAAGCCTGGAACAGAGGAAACTCTGTTCTTATGCTTCTCCAACTGCCGGCTGACAAATACGTCCCCTTCAGAGAAGCGCTGTTGGCACTCCGTGGGCGAGGGGGGGGCTTCTTTATCAATCAGCACAACCACTTGCCATGCTGGCATTTGGCGGCATCCTAACAATTTATCCTGGGCAAACTAAAAACTATCAAAACCATTTCTAACTGAGGATTCCCAGACCGTCAACACAAGCAGGATACTGGAGGGCAATTTACTGGACTCAACCAATCAATAGAACAGCCTCATTTCACCTAATATACTGCTTTTTCATCGCTATCATAAACGTTCCTCTGCAGAAGACAAACAGACAGAAAACAATCCATTCTAAAGATCCCCATTTGTGATGTGTGGGTCTTTCCTTTGAAGGTGTCACCCTGATTTTCATGACCGAAACATGTGTGACACTAACCACCCGAATGGAAAATGCTGTCACCAAATAGGTCGTTTGTAAATATAGAACAGAAGAAGATTTTTTTTTTTAATTTACATTTTGTTGGCATTCCATCTAGGGTACCCGTGCTTCGTTCCCTGGGCTTTCTGGGAGAGATTCCAGGCTCATCACAACCCCGTACTTGATAAGCAGTCAAGGAAGATGAATGGATGCTGATTGTGGTGGCAGCCATATTTTGGAAACGCCGCCTGGTACCCATTCAGGTGAGCTCCTTTTCCAATCTCTTTTTCATTGCACCTCTGATGCCACGCTAATCTTCTGAATTTCGATTATTTCTGACACGGACGTCAAATTATCTTCCTAATGAATCTGTCCACCTGCTGACTGCCCGATAACTAAACTGGACTTCAGAAAATTAATGGGATTCTTCTCTTATTGTGGTGCTGCCAGGAGATTCTTAATTAATATGTCGCTTCAGAAATGAAAACAAGCCTCCGTCTGTTTCTCGTCGCCACCAACAACCAGGTTCAAGCCGCAGTTCTCATTAGAGCCACGTTAGCCCCCCGACAGCCAACGCAGCCTATGAAAGGAAATGACAGAGAAGGAGTTCAAAAGCTACACGTGTGGCACAATTACGGCGAGGTGTGTGGGTCGATTAAAGCACCCTGTAGGACTGCCTGGAACCTGTCGCTTTGTGAAGAAAATTACTGACCAGGAATCCTTCAATTCAGCCTGACTGACAGGGCAAAGAGCAGATGATGATGTCCATCCACAGGTTTTCCACTAATTAAGCAGAGTCCCGGGGAAGGGGGTCAATAAGGGGCAGTGCAGTGTAATATGAACATTTTTCCACCTGGCGCACAAACTCTGACCCTTACCCATAATCCCTAGGGTAAATAACCACCATGTGACACCTCCACCGCTTGCTTTGGTGTGGAAGATGTGGCAGCTCCCATGAGGGCCTCTATTTAGGGCCGTGACTAATGTGGGGGTGTGGAGGGGGGGGGGGGCAATATCACACAAAGGAGCTTCCCCCCGCCACGGCACAGGGCAGCACGGCCGGGCCCTTTGATGTCACCCGGACTTAAATTCAATTTACGAGTCCTTTTTCATGTTTCCGTGAAACTTCTGTGCAGCAGTGAAGAAAAAAGGAGGAGGCTCTGCCTCAGACAGGGGGCCGCAGGTGTCGCCACAGCCGGTTTTTGATGCTGCGTGGTGGGGGGGGGGGGGGCATTCTGTTCTCTCTGGTCCCCCAAGACACTCTTTTCACAACTTCATTACCTTACTTCGTCGGTCTATCACCTCCAAAGGGAAAACATGATAAAGTGCCCCCTTCCACCCCCCAAGGTGCCCCCCATCTCTGCGTCAGTTACCAAAGGGAATACCTCAATGCTCCTGAGCACCCCCAGGTCAGACATAGCCTGAGCACTCCATCGCGGTGTCCAGGAAGTGTGTGACTCACGTCCAAAAGTGAAAAAAAACATAAAAGCTGAGTCAAATATGAGCCGGTGTGACCTCTGGCCCCGGGGGGCCCCGGGGCCCTGAAGCCAGCCCCAGTAATTAAAATGCCCGCCCGGCAGTTCAGGTACAATAAGAATAATAACAATAATGATGATAATGGATTACATTTATACAGAACCTTTCATCTGGGGGGTTCCGCTGCCATTAACTTTGCTTGTGGAGGGAGTAGTTCATTTAGACCTGGTTGACGTACAGAAGCTATTTTGTGCCAGAACACTCATCATACACATGGGGGTTTTGAGTGATTGCACCAGGACTTATTTACCCAATTACACTGGGGGGGGGGCTGATCTTCCGTCGGGGAACTAGGCATCAATTTGGCGAGAGCTGGCGGTGCCTCTATACGTCTTTTCAATGAGGGCGGCTCGACGTGGCCCACAGTGCTTTGGGGGGTATAGGCAGCTTTGGGGGGGTGTTGACACAAACACATTATGTAACGGAGGCACTGAGTTACCTTTGCGGGCGATGCGGACGCAGTTTATCCTCGTTTCCTGAAAGAGGAAGGAAAAACAGCAGTCAGATGTGATTTAATGGTGTTCCAGAGGCACAGGCCACAACACAGAGATCCAGCTTCACACCAATCACTGTCGGCACATTTTCATACACAGAGGGAGACTGAGACGGAAGCTTTTATGCACCACCCTCGCAAGAATACCCTTCAGCACTTTCAGACACACGAATTCTGTGACGTGCACATATATGCTACCCCCAGATGAGAAAAGCACATTTTTGAAAATGCAGCAATTTGCCTTATTTTTAAATGACCAGCCAGCTTTACCTGGGAGACTTTTTCTTCGGCTATAGAAAAGCGCGTGATATTCCCAGAATTCCAGCCATATCACCTGGCCAACATTACAGCTGTATAGTCCTGCTGTGACTTTATGTGGGTCAAAGTCAGGCAACAGTAGCTCCTTTCACCTGGTTTTTAATTGTAATTTCAAGGTGTTTTGTTTCCTCTCATCTCACGACCCGCAGACACCCCCACAAGCCTGTCCCCATACTCCGCTGGAGCGCTTCCACGCCCTGACACCACCTGCTGACATCCAAGCAATTGCCTTCTGCTTTAACATCCCTCACAGTTAAGTAAAATCCATCACCACCCGGCCCCAAAAAAACCCCCATTGCTTCCTGCCATCTTCCAACTCATCTGGCTCAATTCACCATCCCACATGAAGAAAGACTTATGGGGGAAATACTATGTACATAAATGAGAATACATCTGACTTTGACATTGGATCTGACAGATGTCAATTACCCCTGACTTACCCAGTGAGCACCAAGAGACAAATAAAAGGGGAGGGGCCTAATGACCACCTTTTGTAGCACTTAAAATGAACAAATAACACAGACACTGACTTGCATCCTTGAATCCAACCCACCAGCCTACATGTGTGAGACCTCACACGCAAGGCCTGTCAGCTACCCTGTGTTTAACGGATGAATTACAAACACCCCGTGTGAGCAACCGAAAAGGGAGAATAAAAAATAAATAAACACCCAGCTAGAAAGGCACTCGCAGTATATACCAAGTCAGCAAGGGAGCCAAATCATGACAGATCACCGCTGCTGTCCGCGACTCAGGCGTCGGGGTCCTGAAATGGCAGGAAGTGGAGTTAATTAGCCGGCCTCCAGCTCCGAGCTGGGGGGGGGGCGGCTCCAGTGGGGCAGGGCATCAGGACGGCAAACCACTCCCTCTACCCAGTAAGGCCAGCATGTGGACAGACGCCTGAAGCAACCTTATGGACTGCTGCACTGAGTCTGGTTTTTCTAGAACATACTGTCAGAGAATCTGAATGCATGCATGATTACCAAGCTGTATTTATGTGAATTTTATGCAAAAGTAAGAGATTGCAACAAAGACTGAGAGAGAAGGGAGTCTGTGTATGGTGCGGTAAGTCTAATCTGACAACAGAAACAATACTGACTGCTTTACTTCTTGGTGAGTCGAACCTGATAAATCTTAGCGGAGCAAAACAAAAACACAAAAATAATGGACCAATTATTCAAAAACATTTTGTATCCACAATGGACTCTGAGTTTGCAGCTGTGAGCTTGAAGCTATACATTATATGGTCATGGAGCTACACATTGAGCTATAGAGCATATAGCTAAAGTTAATACACACCTAGACATCTAGAGTATCCAGTTTTCACCACTCGCCTTCTGCGAAGCAGCATGATGTTACGAAATGTCTTTTTGGCCTCTGAGGTGTCAACCATTTTGAGACTATCTACCACAGGGGTGGAGACACACTCATGGACATCCCAGGGCCAAGCGGCTGAGTCACTGAGGTCAATGACAATCGAGCGTTTGGGAAGAAGCAAACCAGTAATGTAGCACCGTCAGCCTCGCGCACAAAATGAAACATGCGGCGCTGCATTAAATTCTCTTTCCACTTCACTTCTGACCCCGGATTCAAGCAGAATGACCAGGCTCTACAGGTCGAGTGATGCCGTGAGCCAAAAAGGCTCATTCTGTATAAGCCCGCAGGAAGATTGAGCGCGTTCCAGGAGTGAGACGACGTTGAGTTGAGGCTGCGCCACTCGACCCGGCCCCTTAACAGCCGAGTTTCCCCCGCCTCTTTTCGAGAAGCGATCTGCCCCGTGTTTCCAGCGACGGCGAACACCTGGGCCCCGCAGCCTTTTCAGCGCGCAGAGCCTAGAATCAAA
Source organism: Stomatorhinus ivindoensis (assembly GCA_019775895.2). Classification (NCBI taxonomy): domain Eukaryota; kingdom Metazoa; phylum Chordata; class Actinopteri; order Osteoglossiformes; family Mormyridae; genus Stomatorhinus; species Stomatorhinus ivindoensis. The sequence continues at coordinate 26,277,403 of JABFEB020000132.1, forward strand.
CTACGCAGCCCAGAGAATTTCAAGAAGATCCTCAGTCGCTACACCCCCCCCCCCCCACTCCACCAGGCATTTGTGTACTGTTGGTGCAGCCGGCTGCACCAGTGCCAAATCAAGCTCCGTCAGTATGTGTGCGCCGTGCACGCCAGCTGCTCCGGGGGTGATTACGGGGTCACAAGAATGCCAGCTAGCTGCTGCGTTAACTCTGCTGTTTGTACAGCTGCCTTGACACGCCCCAGCATCTGTGGGATTGGCAAAGGGGGGAGGAGCCCTTGCCTCGCCGCACTCTCCCGATTGGTCCAAAGCTTCCAGCAGTTGCCTATAGCCACTAGAAGGCAATGCCTCTCAGCAATGCATCTGAGGTTGAATAGTAACACTCCAGCCACCCATCGGCACACACTCCGCAGCTGAGAACCCTCTGCGAGAGGCATATGACGCTCCCGCTTCTCTTCGCCCTACGCCTCCATCCTGTTATCAACACAACCAATCATCTAGTCCTGGCTACAGCTCCAGTACACAGTGCTGCCCACACATCGGAGCACGCTGGCAACCGGCTCTCCTTTCTCTCGGAGGTCAACAGCATGAAAGACGCCCCTTTGTCCATAGCGGATTAAACAAAAGGCTCGAATGTGCCCCTCACTTTCTGAAACCGCATTGCTTTAAAATGATCTGTGGTGATTATTTCCTGAACTCTGATGTGTGCTCTGGAACATCAAAATGCAGGTGCAGAAACACAGTACTGGGCTTTACTATAATTTGCTTTCCATATTATTATATCCATATTCACTATAATTTGATCCCTGCATAGTATAAGCAGGTATGGAAATGGAGGATGGATTGATGGATGCATGATAATTTACTGTGTATTTCAAATATTTGTTGGGTTTTTGACTGTTTTTCTTGATCCTGAACAGGCTGATGTGTATTAGCTGACATTTCGCAGTATGTTGTGTCAAGCCTCCTTACAAACATGTGCAAACTGCTCTTGCCGATCTACGTTCAGCCTCTCACTTCTCTACCAGCAGCTACTTACTCCTCTGAAGTTGCTCATGGCCTGGAAGTAGATCAGATAGGTCTTCCTGGGGTCGAGGGGAGTGTTCCAGTAGCCATTGTAGGTGTGGTTGTCCCCCACGGTGAAGGGCGTGGCCTCAGGGAGGCTGCTGGGCGCGAGTTCGGCCGTGTAATAATGCGGAGCCCCCTTGGCCTGCGCCTCGCTGTGGGACGAGGCCACTGGGAAGCAGTCCTGTGGTCCGAGCTCCCGCTTCACCTTCCGGGTGCTGTCCTCCTCCACCACCACCTGGTACGTGCTGTGGATGGAGCAGAGCGCAGAGAAGTGGAGGAGGGACACCGGCAGCGGCAGGTTTGACTTCTGAGCCAGGCGCACTATGCACAATGCACCACTAGGGGGACTGGCACAAACAGAGGCAGCAACATTCCGTGATCCAAGCACAAGAAACAGAGAAATTAAATCAGTATCTAGACTGAAGTTTGAATGTCAGCCAAGTTGTTTTTTTTTCCTATTTTACAACCTTGAGATGTGACTTTTCAGAGACATTAATTCCAGAAATCTCTGTAATCATACACCAGCAGTTATTCATTACGGAGTTTCCTTATCAAGGTCTACATGAAATACTGGCAGTTATCTTCATGTTCTGAGAGCTGTTTTTTACTAATAAAATGTGACTGTGTTGATACTAATGCTACCACAGGGAAAGTGATAGTAAGGCTCAGTAGAATTACTTTATCAGGAAAGAGACTAGGATTCAAACAAACAACCTCCTGGCCTCACCTGACGGGGGCTCCCCTGGCCTGGGCAGGGCGTAGCAGCACCGTGATGGTATTCTCTGTTTCGCTCAGAGGGGACGGCATGTCCCCGTAGTCAAAGGCGGGAGCTGCAAGGAGAAGCAGGCGCTCTCATATGTCCGCTGGCACATAAAAATCGCATGCTAGACATCCCCTTTAAATAACTGCACACTTCCCTTTAATATCCAGACGTTCTTTATTGCTTCAGGCTTCCTGCGGGTACTGGCTCAGAATGCAATTAACAGCGAGTGTGTGTGACTGGTTGTAAAGGGATTGTAGGGCGAGTCACGCAGATCACCAGAGAGCAGCACAGAGCAATAAGGCAGAACAACCCTGATTACTGTTTAATATCGGTAGTCAATTAGTGAGAGGAAGCGAATCCAAAGGAATCAATAATTAAGACGTTAATCCAAGGCTACGGAATTCAGCTGACAGGGCAGGAGAATTGAGAGGTGATCAGCGCACCTAAGAGTGCTGCCAGTCAGTTCCTGCAGCCCCCAGCGTAAATACCCCGCAGCCGCCCCGCACCTGCTGCAGCAGGATCGGCCTCGCCCGCTGTGCCCCCTTCCTGTGACCTGCTTGACTGCCGCCCAGCTCTGGGATGACAGCGCTGCCCGCGCCCTGGAGATCGGCGGGCACACGGTGACAGTGTGCCCAGGCTGCACCGGAAGCTGGCAGGTGCTCGCCACGTCCCTGCGCACGCTCAGCGCCCTGTAGCTGTCGGGATCAGGAGCCCGCAGCTGAGGAGGCATTAATAAAAGCGTAACCGTCTAATGAACTGCGCAGCCTCGGCGGGAAGCGCCATGGCAACCTGGATCCTGCATTTATGACGGTTCTGCGGGTGGAACAGCGGGAGATGAAACTGAGGGCATTGCTCTGAGCGACCTGGGCCTGTCAGTCACTGGTGGGGGGGGTAGAGGGGGGGTCTGGCAGAGTGCTGGCCGGAAACAGACTTTCATTCACAGCAGAGGTGGACTGCTGGTAACAGGGGAGCACTGCCTTAGCAATAGCCTGGATTAAAGAGCTGAAAGAGCAATGAGGCACGTCTTACACCAAGGGCTGTAATGACTCAGGGATGCTTGAGGTATGTTCAAACATTCAGGGGGAAAAAAAACCTAGGGGCTTTTTGGAAAGACTTTTCGTTTACTGCAGGCCTGAGGGCGGTGAAAAGTGATTACCGGGGGAGGGGCATGTAGGACGCAGGCTGGTGGAGGAAGAATTACAATTGAGGACACTGATGATCAGCTGTACGGGACGATGAACACAGATGTGGTGGTGCTGACATACAGGGAGAAACTCACCACAACGTCACAGAGAAACAGACCACCCTATCAGCAGTCACCCTCCAATTACAGACCTGCCTTGTTAACCGTTCAGCATTGGTTCAGTCCTGAAAATTAAACTGCTGGGAAGATTTAAACTCCTGAAAGATTAGACTTCTGGGGTGGCTTATTCCATTGAAGAGAAGAAATACAGGCAAAAAGATATTTAGCAGTATATTCTGCAGAATCACACTGCTATTTTGGACTAAAGTCCACCTTGGGGCTTCCATTTTCAGCTTAAGATTTTCACATTATATTTTTGTCCATATAATGTCCCTTTAAAGCATATTTGGACAGTAATTGCCTTCTCTAATGTCAAAGCCATGTATCATTAAATTAAGGACACTTCATACTCACCTTCACGGTTTAACTAAGTGATTCGCGTATCGTGGCTTCGCAGCAAAGGCAAACTTGGACGGATTTACACGGCCGGCACGCTTTGGCAGCCGCGACAGAAGCGGCGGCATTACGCGGTGTAGGGAGGACATGGCGTGACTCATAACTGGCCCAGGTTTGCCTGTTGTCATTCCAGGCCCGTCTTAGCAGCATTACACGCCGCTCAAGCGCGTGTCACGCACCCACCGGCCGTAAGAAAGGTTAAAAGCTCGAGATATCCATCAGTCAGACCTTCATGTGTCAGTAACGTCACTTTGTGAAAAGCTGGAAAGCGCTCTGTGTTTTGGCAGGGAACTGTCACTCTTGGAAATTCTGTCCAACATCCCGCAGCCTGAATCCCCAGGTCCGTAATTAAGGAGCCCTCGTCCAATTCAATGCACTCCTGCTACTGAGACGTGAACAGGGTTTATTTAATGAAAAATCCGCTATCAGGAGTTCTTGTTCCTGGCTCCCTAAATATACTCATGTCAGTGGAAAAAGGAGACTCACGTGGGCTCCCGTCACACAGAAGTGTTACTTTTTACAGATGCTGGCAGCAGGCAGGAGAACAGTGTTCCTCATACACCCTGCTTGCTCTGCACCAGCCGTTCTGCTCCGTGTGATCAGCAATGACTTCTAGCTTCATTAGTCTCGCTGCCTCCTTGTTTTTGTGCATCTGCCTGACTGAACATTTGCCCACCTCTTCCGCATGACTGCCCCATTGCCGCCACCACCCCATGCGCCCACAGCTCCCCCCGGGTAAAGGCCTCGACGCCACGCTCACCGGAGATGTTGGTGGTAATCTCAGTGAGGGCAGTCTGGCCAAAGCCTTTGGAGGTGCGGGCGCGCACGGAGATCAGGTAGGTGGTGCCCGGGTGGAGGTTGGAGAACATGTGATAGGTCTCGTTGCGCAGCTTGGACACGGTCCGGCGCGGGCCTGGCACGTTGATCCCGGGGTCTGACGACTCGATGCTCTGATAGCTGATCTGTGCAGCGAAGGGAGAGACCCTGACAGTCAGTCGCTAACAATCACAGACACGCTAAGCTCAATAAAACCGTTTCTGCGGCTGTGAATTTACTGCTAGCCATGCCAGCTGAGGAAAGATAATGTGCAGATCTGTATCCATCTGCTCAATAAGAAAGAAAAAATGGAAACAGAGGAAAACACAAGAACGATCAATCCCTCTGTTTTCCATACTGCTTATTCAGCTGTCAATGTGAAGCCCAGTGTTTATGCAGGAAGTACAGAGCAGAGGGCAGCAGGATATTCAGAGCCATAGGCAGTGGACAAGCTGGACAGAATGGCCACCAATGGCACTGTACACACTCGCATACTACAGGCATCTAAGAGCAGTGTTTCCCGATCCAGTCCTCGGAGACCCACAGACAGTCCACGGTTTTGGACTGTCTTGGCAGGGAGTTCAGAGGAAGCAAAAACATGGAGTGACTGTGGGTCCCCCCAAGACCAGAATGGGAAACACTGGTCTAGAGACATCAGTCCACCCTGAAAAATATTCCACACAAAGACAGTCAGGGTTAGAAAAGCACCTCTCAGCCCTGGACGTCCTCCCCGTACTGCCACCCAAATTAAAACACAGATATACTTTCACGACAACAACCAAGCACCATTACGTACAGCAGGTGTCACAAAACGAACACAAGAATGATCCAAGTGTTTATTTCTACATGTGTGGGGTGGTTGTCTCACCCACAGCACAGTGGCAGGTATCTATTCTCTCTTTCTCTCTCTCTCTCTCTGGTCAGGCTGGTTTCACAAACACATGAACCTGACCAGAATTCTCCTCGGCGCTGATTCCACAGTCTGATTCTGAAGAAAACTTTCACAAAGTTTCATCCGTTTCACGGCGCCCTTGCAATACAGTCTTGAGTGTCTTTTTTTTCCCCCCTCTGCTTACCTTAATGTTCCTGGAAGTTTTGGTGTGACTCACAAAGACATTTACCGTGTGTGTGTGTTGGTGGCTGGTTAGTGGTGATCGCCTCTATTTGTGGATTTCTCAGCCTCGCTACCAGATGACTCTGAGTGAGCAAATCCCTTCCAAATCCCTTCCACCTCCTCAATGCCATTAATTACAATGTTTCGCAGGAAGTTGACCTGAATTGCTTTTGTAGCCTTCCGTCTTTAGTACTTTTCTTCAGATTTTCATTATCACTGAGGTTATTTGCATAACCCCGCTTTGACCTCCTTATTTGTTTATTCATGGTTTCAGAAGGATCCTGCTGGATACGTGATCCACTTGTTTTTTTGACTGTAATAGGTCTTGCTTTAGCATAATGTAATGGACTGAATGACACTCACAAATAGTCTGGAGCTGCCATAATCGTATATTTATTTTTTTTGCACAGCTTGTTTCATCTATTCCCTTTGGGCACAATTGTAGGTTATTTGGGGCAGTCCTGCCCATAAGAGATTCAACTAATTCCTTGACATCTGGCCCCATTTCAGGAAATATCATTAGTCAGAGGATCTGGTTTACCGCCAGGGTGTGAGAAGGTTCCAGATGACTTGCTAACCCTTGGGTGCAAACAAGAACCACATGCAGATATTATCCAAATACACCCATTTAATGATTCTGTAAACTCTCGTCCCACATGACTTGAATATAATCATTATAGCATAGCAGGAAGTGTAATGCGGTGCCGTTTTGAAGTATCTAAGATATACAAAACCTCTTCTTTGTTAAATTCATGAGGAGCTTTAAGGTGTGCACAGATTTTGAACTGTGAGTGCTTACAGCAACCAACACCTGAGAATAGCATAATCAGACAGACTAAATCGCCGTCTTTAGTAGGACTGTATGTAACAGCCTTTGACGATTCCTTCACTAATGCTTTGGTAATTACTGTGGTCCAATTTTTCTTCTCTTTAATAATTTATTAGGAGGACCATTAGAATACACAACCTGAAAATCTAACTAGGGTCAAGTTCAGGCATTGTGTTCAACTTCACCAGATCATTTCAAGAAAGATCATTAGGTTTTACGGATCTGGGAGGTTGGTGCTTATTCCTCTCAGAGTGACATACCATTTTAAAGTATGACGACAGCTGCTCTTTTTGCTTTGATACAGTGCTAATTGCCTGTATTTTGTTTTGAGTCACTGTTAGTTTCCATCTCTTACAGCCAAATGCTTAGACAACAGCCTGGGGAAAGTGTCACTGCTCATGAAAATCTTCATTTTTTGAGTTTAAACATCATTCTGGCCAGAATTCAGAATGATAATTACAGCACTCTAGTAAGACTTCTGACAATCAGCTTCTAAACAATCAGCTACAAGAAAAAAATACCTTAATTCAATTTGATTGTTTAGGATGCAAACAGTATTGATTGTGTTTTAAATGACTGATTATTAGATTATCTTATCTAAGAATATGTTTAAAAGTTATGGTTTTTACATCAAAACTGTTCTTCACTGCAGACTTGCAGCAGATCCACTCCAGGTGCATTATGGGAAATCTCACTTTAACGTTTGCTGAGGCGGCAGAGGTAACTGTAGGAGGGGGCTCCTGTGGAGCTCAAAGCCTGCAACTGAGGGCCGACCGCACACCTATGTATTAAGTTGAGAGCACGAGGCCTGGATGTTTGCGATAACATGAGGATTCGCTCTTCACAGAATCAGTTAAATTGCTTCTACAAAGGAGCTAAAGAAAAAAAAAAAAAAGCTGATAGATAATGGCAACCAGACGGAGCACAAGGGACCAAAGACTGGCGGTCGATCAGCGCAAAGAAGTCAATGCTTTAATCTAGCAGAAATGAAAGGATTTCTCAGTGCCTGCCTCAAGCTCCTCCCTCTCCACTTGGAGGGAGATCCGCAAGTTACACTGAGAGAATCCGGCTCAGTCACCACTCTACATGTCAATCCACAGATCCCACTTAATTGCATCCTATTGCGGGAGAGGTGGGTGCTGAGGGAGATGCAAGGTCCTCTAAGGAGAGCAGAGGACGGGGAGCAGCAATGGTGCACAGGGGTCCCAACTTAGGTCAGCTGGCTGGCGTGAGAATTTCAACTGGAGACAAGTCTGCACACGCATTTACATGTATGTAACAGTTTTAGTACCTTGAAATTAGTCTGTAGGGTTTGAAAACTACCCCATTGCTTTTTATGTAACTATCTATAGATTTATAATGGTATAATATAGATTTTCCGTAAGATATTTTGCATGAGTGTGGGTCTGAAAGCACGTCAAGCCAGATGTGTGAGAGTTGGAAACCTGATTAGGTCCCTCAAGGCACATCATCACAGAGAGCTCAAAGGATTCCGTTTAATTTGTCTATTCTCTACCCTTTCCCAAATCAATGAATGTCTGTGGGAACAAACAAA
>JABFEB020000132.1:26397128-26408449 GCA_019775895.2 Stomatorhinus ivindoensis
CTTACTCACTGGGGGCTTTGGGTGGGGATGCTGTAAAGCGCTTTGAGACGATGTAATGTTGTGATAATGCGCTATACTAAAATGTGTTGTTGTTGTACAGTGACCTCCCACATTATCAAGTTCGCCGGTTAGCACCCACCGACTTACTGTGCTGCTGTGGGCAATCAAGATTCCATGCGAATTTTTTATCACAAACCCCCACAAACCCACATGCTCACCTTGGTCTGCTTTGTCTTTAAAGTCACAAACTTTCTCGGCTACCAACATGGCGCCAGCCAATCAGGATCTCTCCCACCATTCCATATAGGAAGAGAGAGTCACCTGTAACTGCCACCACCAATGCCTTTTACAACCGAAAGCTATTTTTCGGCCTCTTAGGAAAGACCTGAACAATTTCACAAGGTGTTTTTGCACCAATCAAATTCTCTCATTCTTTATCACAAATATGTGCATTGATTTTTTTTCCCTCCGATTGTGTTATCTCTGTTATTGCTTCCAGAGAAACGCTCTTAATCATCAGAATCCTAACTACAGAATCATTATTGAAACAGATTCAGCCAGATGAAGTTCAGGTCAAGGGCTGCAGTCACACATTTGAATCCATCTTGTAATTTAATGTACAATAAGTTATCTCTGTAAAAAGTGTGAAGGTACTGTGTCATAAGAATCCTTCAATAAAGCTTACAGTTTCTATTTTTTTCATGGGATAAATGAACATTATAATAGTTACCCTGTATGAAAACTGTACAGACCAACAGACGTGGGTAGTTGAGGGTCAGAGACCATGAAAAGTCCAGACTACGATTTTGTTTCAACCAACCAGTTGAGCATAAAGAGTCACAGTCACAGATACTCAACTGGTTGGTTGAAACAAAATCCCGGTCTGGACTTTTACTCTCTGGAACTGAATTACCCACCTCTGTAGTCCAAAAAGATCCCACCCAACAGAATATGGCTATTTGGCAATAAGGCGCAAGAACCCTGCCATGGGGCTCATTGTGTGATGCTTCATCCGGCCCCGCTTTGGTCGTGAGAATAACAGCACAGAAGCACCGGCAGAAGCATGTACATGCTGAGCATGGGACCCTATCGCCTCTCGGAGCGGCAGAAATGGACTGGCCTGCTTTCATAGTCTGTGGTTCTCCCAGCAGAATAATTAGCCACTTTTCTCTCTGGAGTCCGTAGGAGGTCTACGCGGGTCAACGCCGGCGGGATCGGTATCAGGACCGGTGTGATGACTCGCCGCAAATGCCGTTCCTATTAGATGGTAAATCTTAACGTGGAGCTTGTGCTATTTGGAGTTGATTGTAGGTAGAATCTCTCTTACTTTTTTCTTTTTATGTGTACCCACCCACCCACACACACACACACACAGGTTCGTAATTATGTCTTTGTGGGGACTCTCCATTCATTTCTATGGGGAAAACTCTAATCCCAACATGACAACCTTAACCCCTATCCAGCCAGTAACCAAACAAAATACGAGATTTTCGGCATTTATAGTTTATTGATTGATTTCACAGATCTTTGTGGGGACCTGAAAAATGGTCCGCAAAATGTAATATAAACCTAACCCATACACACACACACACACAGCACTCTCCTCTCCCCATGGGAGAGGGAAAGCTATTCAGAATTAATTAAAGAAACCAGACCGTCACCTGATAATCCCAACTGCCCGACCATGCAGACAGAGCTGCTTTGGCCCCCCCTTCCCCCACTCCGCTGACTGACTAAATTCCCTTCTTTTTCTATTCCTCCTCTCACTCCTGCCCCCACCTTCCCTGTCTCCTCTCCATCTTTCGCCCATGTTTTTATTCCAAAAAAGCAAAACTTTCACGGCTCACTTCTACCTTCTCAGCAGAGAGTGAGTTTGTATTTTCAACCTTCTCGAAAGCCGGACTTCATCAATCTACTTCCCTCCAGAAGCCTGCGCAAGTTATTAATTTTCAATAAAGCCCCACTTCAAATCACTTTAATGATAATGTTTTTTAAATATATGGTTTTGTAACCAGCATAGTTCATAACCAGCGCGAGGTATAATGCATGAAATACATTATATAATAACTTTTTGCTGTTGAGTATAATTACAAATGTAGTGGAATGCAAAGTGTGTTTTTCATTTCTTACTGTGTTGCATTGAATAGCCTTGTTAATCTCTTCAGAGTCCCTTATGCTGTGCAATGCAGAGCTAAAAGAGGCTCCCTGTTTATTCTACCCATCTTCTTCTAATGATGCATTAGCAACCTAAAACAAGGTTATACTGCCTGGCTGAACCACCATGGGTGGTGTTGGGTGGATACTGGTAGTGGTGTGTGATTCTGCAAGCGTGATCCCCCACAGCCCCTCATTGGTTTAAATCCCATAGCCAGTAGCCTGACGTCACTTGATTTGGGACCAAAGCATCCGCTAAATACATGCACAGTTAGACACTGATATTAATTGAGGAGAAACTATGTAGTTTAATTTGGTGCAAATACCTCCATTTTAAGAGGAATTATACATGACCGGCCTATGCAGGGACACGACAGAAAAACAAAACCAGGTTCTGTGGCATCTGGTTTAATGGTGCCAAAGGGGGCTGTGGCTGTTCACCAATGTTATATGGTGTGTGTGCGTGTGCGTGTGTGTGTGTGCATTGAATTTAGATGGTAGACATCAGGGGTGGATCAAAGGGGTGGCCAGGGGTGTTCATGCCCCCCCCAATATATATGTGATCATAAAAATGAAATATGGAGCATTTTATTCTGTGAACCAGGGCTGGTCCACCTGTCGATCAGTGGCGTGCCTCCAGTTTCATTGCCAGATGATTAATGGATGATGCTCACAATCGTGAGAAAGTACACGCAACAAGCATATTGAGAAGGACACGGTTGGTAAAATATTACCCCATTGCCACCCCAGTAAAATCACTGGGTCTAGTCTGGCCACGCCATTGCACACGGTCTGGCCATGTCCCAGCTAAACATAGATCACTTGGGTACCCACCTATCTTCCATAACCACTGACCCAGTCACGGCAGGCCCAGAAGCCCAGGGCATGGGACAACCTGGATGGGATTGTGGACAATTTGGAGTCCCCTATTCACCTAACCACAGAATCACACACTAAGTCCCTCACAATGCCCTGCTAACTAACTACATTATTTTTAAACGATTGAAACCAAATGTAGGTAAATGCTGACATTCATTTTGTTGCCACCCTGCTCTGCCACGCCCCCTGCAGGCTGTCCCCAGCATACGACACTCCTTTCCCGCTGAATCTTATTAGACTTTTGTTTTTGCTCTTCTTTTTGGGTGTAAGAGCCTTTTTTTCGGCGACAAAGGGGAGCAAATCTATCCGGGGCGGTTAAAGCTCAGAATTACATCCTGGAAGCCTTTGGATAACAGTGGCCGCTGGGGGGGGGCATAATAAGAATCCGCTTTAAGTCTAATACCTGGAGCCACTGACCCCCCTGGAGGTAATGGCCAGCAAAGCCTCAGCTGGTCAGGGTGAGACCTTCTCACACACAAAAGCCCAGCACTGCTGAATGCAGAGGCAAGGCAAATTACAGGTCCTTATCATCACTCACAAAGGCGGGGGCTCTCATTGCTGCAGCACAGCTGAAGCGGGGGCAGTAGATAACTCTGCCCCCCCCCCCCAACAATAGCACTGTGTACCCCTCTATCACTTCCATTCCTTTTTCACTTTATCATTTGATTCAGCCGGACCTTTTTGAGGGCAGGTTGAGCACGCAGCTCTGCAGATCACTAATATCATGGGATGCAAAGCTTCTGCTCTGGCTGCGAGGACCTGCAATATTTCCTTACTGCAGACAAATCCAGTAAAATGACGCATGTTAGCAGCATGGAAATAGTGTCGTGCACAGAACACAACCACTAGGGGTGCATCTAACATTAGTGATGGGGTCACGTTCCCCACATTTACGCATCCCTGTACAGCCGGGTCTGCTCACCCACCTGAGCATGAATATTATAAGGATAGGAATAACATGGCATTAATCATACACGTTTCAGTTTTCTATTGTTCTGGGCCTACGGCCAGTCAGAGAACAGCTATTTCAGTTAAATGGATTACAGAACATTTTTGTTTGTGTGGCGACCCTCTGAAATGTGTCATGGAATGTTGCAGATTCATGGGACTACATCAGGGAGGCTGCAGAGGGGCAATGGGACTGCTGCCATGCTGATCTCTGGGGGGTCCGAGCAGATCGCCTACTGCAACCGAAGCGAGGAAACAGAAAGCCATAACCAGCGCTGGGTAAACTTTCACTATGGAAGTAAACTAGCCTCCGTCAGATCTGGGTCTAGTCTGCAAACAGACAAAAACACACACACAGTGGCGGCTGACAGATCTGTCACGTGTTCATCTGTAAAACACAACTTCACAAAACCCAAAGAAACTGAGCAGAGCATAAACAGGCTGTGTGAAGAGCAATTTTTACATTTAAATCCCTCAAACCTACTGCATGCACTCCTTTGATGTCAGGCACTGTTTAAAAAAGCCCACATCCACCACTCACCTTCCCATCCTGGGGGGGGGGGGGAGGTGTTACGCTGGGCTGGCAGCTGGCACCCTGAGCAGCAGCAGTCTGTCCGTAGGGCTTTTTTTGGTTTTCCTTACAAAAACAAACGCAGTGCATTGTGGGAACAATGTTTAAAAAACTGATTCGGGGACAGGTTCAGGGACCAGTGAACTGTTTATAGCTGTTACATCTCACAAACTGTGTGAAGCAGACAAAATAAAATAGGCTGATTTTCTTTCCAGTGGGCACGTTCATATTGTTTTGCCTTTCAGTGGCCATTGTTTTATAAACATACATATACACACACACATTTAAACATTAATATATGCATTTGAATGCTCTGATTTCTTAACATGAATTCAGAAAGCAGAAGATGGAGATGCATTGCATCGGTGGGGAAATGAAATGTTCACTCGACATCCTGCTTTTTATACATGAAATGGGGGGGGGGCATTGCAAGGCAGGGTGATGAACCGCTGTCCTCATTCTGTCTGTGGAGCTGCAGAGGGGTGGGCATCCAGGCTGCTCTGCGTGATCGGGGGGGGGGGGTTCCTTCTCCAGCCTCCATGTTCTGCCAGCATGGCCTGCACCTGTTGTCACTTCACAGGACTGAGAGGGCATGCTCACCCCCACAGCCCCTCACCAGGCTGCAAAAGCAACACCTGCCCTGCATTTAAAGCGCCAGCACTACTAATAAAACCCTGGCGGTAATAAAAATCCATCCATGTCCGATTGGCCTTGATTAGCAAAGGCCGGCTGAGGGGAGGCTGCAGACGGTGGCCCGGGGGATTAAACGGCGGCCATGCAGACAGTTGCGCCCCCCGCCCTGTGTCCCTCAGGCTGTGGATGCCGCTTGGTATGTGGGTCACGGCACGAGGGCCCCCACTGAACCCGGGAGAAAAGGCGGCGGCACGGCCGGCAGGGAGCACAGGGCCGTGCGCGTCTGGTGAGAGCGTGCATCCGTGAGACAGCCCCCCCCCCCTCCCGGCACACAAAAGGGACCGTCTCCGGTAAGCAGCTCAGCTAATCGGTGAGCTTAATGGCCCTCATTCTTTACCTTGTCTGGACCGAGTGGTTGTGAATTAGATGATTGGGAGTGTTTGGGGGCCAGAATGGGCGGAAGAGGGGGAATGGGTATGGGGTGGGGGGGACGGGATTAGCCACTAACACCCAGCTGCCCAGCCAACCACATAATAGATGAGGTGCTGAGTCATTCAGATTTGCAGCATTAAATAGTCCCAAAGATAGATGAACACCAGAGCAAGAGGAGCTTCTCAGGGCACGGAGCAGATGCTTAATAAGCCCCCAAACAGTGGGGGGGATTTGCTAGAGAACTGGGCGAAATGTTCCTACAATGTTACTTTAACGTTTTTAATGAGCTCGAGGGCAATTTCCACAATCAGCACCCTAATGCAGCTCATTGTGAAGATTTAAACCTTTAACGGGATGCTAGTTAAGCTTGTTGACAGCGAGGAATGGGTTGGGCATTCAGTCACGCGGAGAGCTTGGTAGAACATTTGCTGTCTGGTATGGGCCAGGGAAGTGTCTGCACGCCAATTTAACAGCACCACCTGACCTTGTGCGTTCACCCGAGTAAGTGATGCCCAAGTTGTAACAGCTCCTTTTTGTAGGGAAAGTATACATCTGCTGCAGTAAATCACTGTCTCTTCCCAGAAAAGTAAATAAGAAATCACAAAGCATGAAACATAGCGATGTCCACCATGGAGATATGAGTGGGGAAGCTTCTAAACAAACCCCAGACCTCTCCATGATTAAAAGACACACCTCACAGGTCACATGGCCGCTGCCTTGCCACTAGTCTGATGGGAACACCGTCAGCCCAGCAGCCACCACTGAGATCTCACCGAAAAAGGCAAAGGAAAGAGAGCCACATGTAGGAGAAACCAGGTAAATATCACGCATCCAACTTCCAGGTACCTACCTTGGAGCAGTAGTGTCGCAGTCAGTATAGTGTATAAGGAGGGGACAGCGGGGACTGGCTGCATTTCCACTACAAGACACACAACGGGCGATTGGGATGCCCAGCCAGACTAACATCTCATCATTGGGCTGGGGGAGGAATCCAGAGCTTCCAGAGTAAACCCATGCGAGATATGAAGCGGAGAAACCTTCATGCATCATGTGCACAAAGCTTCAAAACCCCCAGGTTTCAAACAAAGGACTCGCCCTAAAGCAGCTTCTTCAGGCATGAACTTCTAATTAAATGGGAATTCACAAACACGAAATGTAAATGTAGTACAGGACAGGGTCAAAATAAACACCATCATTTATTCTGTTCTTGCTCCCATGTGGCATTTACCTGCCCTGTGAATTTTAATTTATAACGTTAAAAGTGTGCCATCAACAAAAATCCAATTATTCGCTTTTAAATGGAAACGAGGTGATAAAGAATCCCTCTAGGATCACAGGCAGAGGGAGGGATTATCTTAACCTCATGCGATATTGGAAAGTTCAAGCTATTGCCGTGCGAGTTGTGGCTCTCTGGGGCGATGCACACGCCCGCCTTCTGCTCTCCGCCCGTGACATCAGGGGTCTCTTCACACCGGTCACCTTTCTGACAGACAGCTGACTCTCGGAGTCGTCCCAGAAAAGTAGGACGAGGACCGCCATTGCCACGGAGCTTGCTGACGGGTGCCGTAACATCCGTGTAGTGCAGAAACCTGTGTGGTCGTGATGGGGGTGGGGGTGCGGTGACATCTGAGTAGATGGAATCGGATGGTCGTATTGTAGCAGATGTTCATTCTGCAGTACCGCATAGGAGGAGCGTTTGAAACCACCTCACCCTCCGAATTTTCTAGGTCTCAATGAATCCGCCAAACAGGATTGGCTCGAGATGAAAAACACCAAAGTTATGTAGTGTTTGGTTCCACCTGGGCAGCTCCAACATGGGGGGCTGGGATTCACAGATGCAAAATCTGTGCAGGTTATGTAACCAGTGTCATATAACGAATGCTTCAGAACAGCTCATTTGTTTTATACCAGGACGCTGTTGAATTCGCAAATCTGATTGGTCATAAGGGTGTTGATTAATTTTCTACACACGCAGTGCCAGCCTGGAGAATCACCGTAGTAAATCAATGCACGATTATAATCTTTAATTCTAACTAACAGTACTTAAAATTCAGGACATAGAACACAATTTAAAATAATTGGAAACTAAGTAAAATTTTTAATTAGTGGGAGAAAGTACTGATTTATACTAATCAATGCGTTTTTGGCTCGTAAACGTAAAAATTATATGTTTAGGCACAAACGTTTTAGTCACATGTGCAATGGCCTCTATACTGTTTCAGGTATTTCTTTCCTTCCACGGCTGTGTCTAAAACGTATAATGCACGGTTTGTCATGCATTAACCCTGTCTTAATGTAAATGTACAGCTATGCAATTTATTGCTATATTTTCTGATTGCAAGGATAGGACTGGATAGAATATATAGTACAGTGGTACCTCAGAACTCAAACTTAATCCATTCAGAACTCGAATTCTAAAACAGTTTAAGTTATGATCGAATTATCTCCTATAGAAATAATGGAAAACCAATTAACTGGTTCCAGGCCCCAAAAAATTACTCCTAAATATGTTTTTTAAAGTATTTAACACTATTGTATGCCATGCAGTCCATTGTTTATTTTTATTATTACTCTGTATTCATTAATTTGTTCGTAAATCACAAACTGTTAGGTTGTATCATTTGTAGAACTATTGGATAACTTTTTGGTGAGCAATGGCTACCAAAATGATATAAAGTACAGTGTATTACCTGATATTTTCAATAAAAATTACATTACTAACAAACAATGCTATCACAGCAAATGCGAGGCTGAGGCTGAAGCGTTACCCTTTTTTTCTGCTGAGAGACATGCTGCTTGACTCATTCCCCCACGCGTACAAGTTATCTTAGGTTGGCGTTAACGGTTCGACTTCTGAGATTCAGTTCGAGTTCTAGGTCATTTTTTTTTTCTCGAACAGGTTGGTTCAACTTTTAAGAAATGCGAGTTCAAATGAGTATGAGTACTGACATACCACTGTATATAAATACATATAGATTGTAATTGTGCTTTTCAGTATGTTGTACTATTACTTTTGGCTAACAAAGAATTCTTTTGTTAACATGTCCTGGCAACTGTCTTTGCAACCACACAAAGCCAGGAGTGAAGAATTATGGCATTCCTTTTGTGACATGTCTTAACTCACTTGTGTTTGTTATTTACTTCAGCTAGCTGTACCACACAATGATTCCCTGCACCGTGTGGTCTATCTGGACTGCTTATCTTTTCATGAGGCTAGTCTTCAAACAACTCCCTACTCAAACGTTCAGATAGGCATCTTTCCAAGGGTCTTCAAGAAATGATCGATTTACTCCCTGCCCATGGAAATGATAGTGATCAGAGAATGACTGGAATACAGATGTGCAGTCATTGAACACTCTAAAAAATAAGCCTGCATATATGAAATAATGAACAGTATTTTAATTAAAGGCATTTACCCAAAGTTATGAATAGTGTGTATTTAAATAATTCATTTTAAACCAGGTATTGCAAACAAATAACAAACAAATTAACCCTATGTTTGTTAATGTTCACATGATCTGTTGTCAGTAGCAGGATAATTAATCATTTGGCTATTAAGGTAAAGACATTTCCATGTATTAAAATAAAACAGAATAAAATCAATGTTTTATTAAATGTCAGCTACGAGCCTTCTGTAGTATCAATTACATTGTGCTTCAATTTTGTGCTTCAATTAGATTTAATTGAATCTGTGTGAAAATTTAATTTTATATGTATATTATTTTTGAAGCTCCATGTAATCTCATTTTGGTGAATGAGGCAGAAAGAAAGAAAGCACAATGTTATATATCTGGAACCTTCTCAGATGAAACCAGAGAATCGCTGAAGGACTGAGGCGTGTTCCTAACACAGCTCAGTCCGTGCAGGTTACCGTGCTAAGTAGAGAAGACATGATAAAGATGCGGACAGAATAAATTGCCGTATGTTAAACTTATTGTGCAGCAGGTCCATCGTGGATGCGCTTGACATACAGTAGTTACAGGCAAATCATTTCTACTGTGATTAGTAATGGCTACTACTGTGTTTGTGGAACCTCAATATGTGTTGTGTTTACATGATTCACTTGTATCTTATGATTCTGGCTGAATATCATAGGACATTGACTAAACCGTTTTTGATTCTGAATATGTGTAAAAGAAACATCGATGCTCAGAAGATTCTGATTACCTTGGATGCTATGAATATACTGAATCTGGCTTTTCAGAAGTTTGCTTTATAGACCAGACGAAAAAAAAAATCAAATTCAGATAACAGATAGATTCAGGTATCTAATTAAATACATTGCATAAATAATTGCACAAAACAGCAGGAAATTCTTCCAAAGGAATGTTTGTACAGCTGCATTATAGGCAGTAGATGTGGGTTCCAGTGAATTGCTCTAAAACTGATGTTACATGTGATAATCACAGATAGCATATCTGTCTGAATTACAAGTAATTCTGTGTAAACCATTCAGAGATCAAAGGCAAGAATATGGTTTCACCTTCTGGAATCTTCTTTAAAACTTAAAACCTCATGCATCCTTGTGTGTTTCTTGAAATGTGCATTTTTAGTAAAAACACAAATTATTTCAGTGTTAAGACACCCAGAACATCCAAGAAAAAAGAGCCATGTGCAATCTGTGTGTATTTACTGTAGAGGCAGAATCTGTTTTTTTAGTCTGAAACTTATATGCACACATCGTTCAGAAGCTCAGCAGATTTGCTTATTCATTTAAAGGCTGTGTGCCCTTCTACAGTTAAAAAACATACATTAGATCAAACAACACTCAGCTAATCTGCTCACTACGTTCCCGCACTGTTCATAGTTACATTCTATCATATAATTTTTTTCACTACATCCCCAAGAAATTCTGAATTCCAGCTTGCCTTGCAAAACAAATGTTGCTGACATCTCTCAGAGCATAATTAGTGGTGTTTCATAAGGCATAAGATTCCTCTTCCATCATGGAAACGACATTGTCAAGGGCAGATTACTTTTATCACTAGCACAATTTATCATGACCAGCGGGCTACACAGAAAGGTTAACTTGCGACAAGATACAATGAGGTTGTGGTTGCTGTAATCCGCACCTGCACCGCTTCAGAGTGGATCCAGCAGTATAAATGGAATTTTTCCGTGAACATGATATACTGTACGTTAAACCTGCATTAAGTTGGATGTTAAATATCTTCTCTGACCTAATCTGTATGCTAGTCCACTTCCGGTCGGCCTCTGCACACCGTCTGGCCTTATCCAAACTGAACAGGGCTTAAAAACCTCTCTTTTACGGAGATTTTATCACCCTCCATGTAACAACATAGTCATTTTACCTTGTCTGTATTTTTTTCAACAAAATTTCCAATTTAAATCATAATAGACAACATCTAGATACGAACATTTATTTTACGGGAAACTCTTTTTTTCACAGCCGTAAACAAGCACTACCTCCCGATAACGTCCTTATTCCTGACCTATAAGAAGCAAAAATGAAAGAGATTTATATCTTAGATGTATATTCTCATAGACATATATTACAAAGAACTCGGTGCAGAGCATGCAGGTAACGGTAACGTTAAAGCTCCGCAAGCTCTAGAAGCTGCCTCGAGCTCCGAGATCTACAGATCGTCGCTTGACGGACCACCCATACGGGAAACGTGCGGCTCGCGCCCGGAGCGCTTTTCTGACGCGCGGCCCCGCCCACCCTCTGCTCAGCACTGGCGGC
>JABFEB020000132.1:26408549-26425483 GCA_019775895.2 Stomatorhinus ivindoensis
CCCCCCCACCAGGCTGTGTTAGACAGTACGTGTTGCTGAACTCGCGGGTTACCTTCCCACGTAATTATGGAGGGAATGGAGGTAATATCAGAGAAGGAAAAAAATGTGTTCCAGTCCAAGAAACAAGAAACACCATGAAAACAACAGTCGGTTTTGAATTCTCCATTATTGCAAATGTTGATATGATTTTTGTATTTTACTATAGAGTTTCATTATGCCTTTACAGCTGGACAAATACTTTATTTGCTTTCTCACAGAAGGGGCCTTTAATGTTAGTGCTGGTTGTTAGATAAAATTAATGTTTTGGAAAATGGCGTAAACACTTTAATAAATGTCATTAAAATATATTTTTCTGATTACATTAAAATGATAATAGATATTTGAGTCTTGCTATTTCATCGTGATATTCATCTGTGAGACAGATTCACTTATTTTGGGTGCTCTGCATGGTAAGAAAAAAAATCTCATTTGTATGTCTGGATATATTTTTTTAATTCAGCATTCAGCGTGAGCGCCGTGAACAAGCTCCGAAATCGTTAGGCCTCCCACCGTCTCAAATGCAAACCTTTGCTCGCAGACCCAGGTCCTTAAAGGGGAAAGCCACTTAGATTTAATTACGTCACATTTTTTTCCTCGCGTGTCCGTGTTACAGATATACACACGCGGCCACACAGTACGGATATTTCACTTACGTAATAAATGATAGAATAAGTATTATCATGTTTGTATTTCAAAATGTGGTTCAAAGTCAGTATATGCCAGTTTCATATAACCATTTCATATCACAATTAGGATTTTAAAACATTTAAATGACATGTACATCAAATAATAGGAGAACGAACATAACATTTTATCTAAAACGTAAATAGACAGGTGGAGAATTCTCTTCTGCCCTGGAGGCTCCTGCGCTATGGTTGAATACTTCCATGTATTCATTAAGGCTGAGGAAGTATGTATGAATATGCAAATTATAAAAAAGTCAAGACACCTTGCGAGATGGGGGCGTACACTGACAAAAGCGAGCACAACTATACTAGACATTCAAAGCTACTTTACACACGATGCAGCGCTTTCTGAACCACTATCTACCCCAGGAACCGAAAGACAGGGCGGATTTGGGTCGATTAGCGTAATGATTAATCCAATAACTGACTCTAGGGATCAGGCGGTCGGTATGAACTGAGAACTGAGCCTCCGGTGTTAACGAGAAATAACAAAGCCAGAGCGGCAGGCGCCCGGTTGTTTAGCCCTGGGTTTGCTGCTGTTTGTGCAGCTGCAATTCAAATTCAAAGAACGATCGGCAAAGCTAAAAGGCATCTCAAATGCTGCATTTTATATGTAGTGGCTGAAGCCCGATACCTTCGTGGTAGGTTCAGGGACAGGAAGGGTTGTGGGTTCGACCCCCAGCCAAGTCATACAAAAATCCTACCGCTTTCTTACCTTTCAGCACTCTGCAGTGCAGTATGTAGGGAAAAATCTTATTGGGAAAAACCGTTGGAAGCCGTTAGACCTTAAATCGCTTATCCAGTACAGGGTGGAGGATTTTTGTTATACATTGGTGTATGTAAAGAAATTTCACTAGTGTGAAAAGCCAATTCAATGCAACTGTGTTGACATGTACGATAATCCGTTAGGAGAGATCAATTTAGCTAATCTGACACGACTTCAATTTTTCTGGCGCACGACGGGGAGTCCTATCTTAGCGGTGTATTAACACGATGAAAAAGGCAATGCAATCACTTTAATGCGTTTTAAATCGATGGAGGTGACAGTGAGATGCGTGTGAAACCTTCAGCCGTCGGAAGATGACGGATCTAAGCATAAAGCTTCGCCGCTGTCTGCTTTACTGCGGCATAAATACGAAGATAACTATATTCCGATATGCCAGTGATTTGCCTCCATCAGCAAGGTAAAAGCTGGCGTTTTTTTAAGGCTTAGCTGGGCAAATAACGGGCCTTATACCAGGGACAAGTTGTGCCAACGACTGCAAACCATCTTGCTCAAACTTTTGGAGTTCCGTGAGTTTCCAACGTGTTTCCCCCTGCTACACAAGTCCAATTTGTAGCTGATTATCCATACATGTTCCATAACCAGCATATCCAATTGCGATCGCTGTATACTACAGTTTATTTCGGAATGCAAATAGCAGAGCAGAAGATTTAGCATAACATACACATCAAGATGCGATGACTCCTCCAGTGTTTTATAGTCTATATATAAGCCTAAACTATAATTCCGTGCTACAAAGCACTAGACGAACGTTATCAGATTCTGAGTAATTTATGAGAGGTTTAAAATAGTCAGTAATTACACAATTGCTGGATCCTGTTGAGTGGGTCAAAGTCGTTTTATGAAAAACGTATAATTATACAGTTCTGGCAGTTTGATTCTGTGGTTGAATCTCACCGGTAGACGCGAATGCAGACTACGGCTTTTCATTGAGCACACCTCTGGCATCTGTGCGGTTCCATGATACCATCTAGTGGAGGAAATGATTTTTATGATAGAACTTTAAATCAGAGAATCCTCCAGGGCTCCGTCTTCTCGCCCTTCAAACATTATAGCAATTTTAAAAAATGTATTAAGAATGTTAACACCGAAATGATAGCAAATGTAGCGCATGGATTACCGAGACAAAAGATTGTCGTTTTTTTGCACTAAACACCACGTCTCCTGGGTGTGACCCAGTCCCACAATGCATGTTTAACCCAGGGGATTATCAGATAAAGGTGACATAGACGAGCCGGTTCAGCGGAATGGAGCTGGTCACGCACGAGAGCCCTAGGCTGGAAATGACCTATGGTCTGCAGTTCTGAGGACGGTTCTTAACATTCAGCCATTGCTCTTGCAGTCTGTACCAATGACGCCACGGATGGCATACTCAACACCACAGACGGTACAGATGATGTACTATTAAGGAACATCTTTCACCTGACAACTGGTAAATTATGTCTTGATTTCCTCTCTGTTCACTTAAGTCCGTCATTAAAAATTGTGATTCGTTGTGAAAAATACAATTGCTCTGCGGTCACTAAGTGAGCTTTTAACTTCTTGAAGTTTGTCTCTTTTCACAGTACTACATCATCACAGTGTTTTCATCCGACAGAGCAACACCTTATTGCCAGCTGCATGTCACCAAACTATCCACCCGAGGCTCATTCATTCGCTTTTGTCATGATTGCATTTTCAATCGCAGGACCATTCTTAAAACACACGTGCACCCACCAGCAGAAGCAGAGTGACGCTAGAGAGACAAGGAAATTACTAGAAGCCAATCAGATTGGTGAATAGCAACATGAATTGCCAGTAAGAATTTGATTGTATTATGGCATAATTAGTCAAAATGTTTGATTGGTTACGTGCAACAAATACATTGGATACTTACTCATTCAGCAACAGCCAGCAGAATAACAACTAGCAGCATACAAATTAATTAGCAAAAGGCAGCAGACATTCCATGGGGCTGCAAAAAGAAACATTACACATTGCTATTCAAATAAAATGCAGGTTCAGGTAAAATTGCAGGAATCTATATTTAGTTATTGATGATGCAAAAAAATCAGGGGGAAGAAACTGTTCCTAAGTGTTGTAGTCAGCAACCACTCGCTGTGAAACCTCCAGGGGTGGAAACAGCTCGTGCCCAGGGTGGTTTAGGTCCCAAAATATGCATCAATGTATATATGGTCAATGGATGGCAGTTTGATATTTGATGATGTTTCTGACTGAACTCATAACCTTCTGTTTGGTCATAGTATACCTTAATACATTGTCAATGGTATTCTGGTAAAAATGCTCAACTCTTTTTCTCTGAATGTGAATGTCTTGAAGTCTTTATCTGATCCAGTTTTCTTGCTCCACTTCAGCCTCTCAGACATCTGGAGAGCAAGGACCATGAAGTTGTTGAGATACTCTTGGAATGCCACCTATGGCAATCCGAGTGAATCATGCAATGGCTTCCGTCTTCATTGATTGTTTGTATTTAACTAACAGGCCCACTTACACAGAGTCAAACTGACACTAATGTTCTAAAAGTGAAGTTTCCTTCAGACTCACCATACTCACCAATGTGTTTTGATTAAAATTCTGTCTGTAGTTTCACCATGTATTTGCTTTACTGGTTGTGTAAACATCTCTGAGCACACGTCAGCTATTAACATTAATATTAGCATGACCTACTTAAAAATCAGATTGTCACTGTGATCAGAAACTTCAAAAGCCTTCTCTGTGTAACATGAGTGTTCAAGCCACAAAGGCTCCATTGCTGAGTTCACTGGAATGGTGCTGTTGAGAAACAGGCTATCACCATTACAAATGTCAGCTCAAATTGGAAGCATGTTGCTTTTTGGGTAACCTGTTCCCCATCCATACCTCAAAGTTAGTCAAAGTCAAAAGGAATAAATTCACACAAGGGGAAGATTATACTCTAATTTTAATTGGGCTTTACAAACTTTCTCTTTCCGGGCTCACTGCCCTTCAAACAGTGTCCCATGCTCTCCCATGAAAACCGTTGTTGCAGTGTTGTTGTTTCTATACAAAAGCTTGCAATACCTTTGTTGGTTGAAGGAGAAGGGTGAAAGGGAAGCCTGATTTTCAGCAAATTAAATTGACCTTGTGTCCTGCAAGCTGACCTGCAGCGTTTAATGGATTATGCTTGGCGTATATGCCTGAAACATGATACACTTATTAAACGGTCAAGAGCAATGAGCAAAGTACTGTTCAAAGGTCCAACAGCCCTACCCTGCAGCAAGACTTGGCACAAAAGAAGCTTTTCACAAACAACTCAATGCCTGAAGCTCATCACCATACCAATGCTCTCCTGCAGCATTCACAGTAAGCGTAAACCAAATATGGCGTCTGAGAACTAACAGGTTGGTGTCTGACATTTTTTTTCCAGAACAAAAATGAAGGGAAGAAAAGAGCAAAGTATTTTGCCTCACATTATTCCCAGCATACAAAAGTCAAAAACTTGGCTGGGTTGCATTTCTTGAAATGCACCATGCAGATAAGTCTCTAGCAAAACAATGAAAGCTTTCAAAAGCCAATCAGAACCTCCCACATATCATCTGACTGACAAACCAGAAGTTTTCGTAAGAGACAGACTAGCAAACCACAGTCAGCTTGAGTTAGGATTTCCAGGGCCCTGACTTCCAATAAATAATTCCTTGTCTTTAACTGGCAGGGACATTCTAACATGGCTTTTAGCTGTAAAGTGTGTAAGATCACAGTTTTTAAAGTAGGCCTAACATTCACAGGAGTCATATCAAACCTTGTTATTGAATGTTTAAAAATCAAACACAGGATGGATGTTGGCATTCTGCAGTATGGATATATGGAAAATGAAAGCCTAAAGAATGAAATTTGTAAAAAACTAAATATGACACCTGGCTGAAATATGTATTACATGTCCACAAAATTAAAACGACCAGCTTCTTTCCCCTGTTCAGTTACAGATAACACAAAGCACAGGGCAGAGAAACGTAATGTCATTTTGATTTTTTTTTAAAAAAAAACCTGCCTCACTGATTAGAAAAAATATCACCAGCATGATAAATGATTAAAAATGAGCCAATCACAGACTTATTTAACAGTCAGTCTGTTCTCTCGCTGGCGCCCTTAATAAGGTGGGTGTGTTCTAACATGCTGGGGACCTCCATGTCACACAAATGGGAGCCCACAATTCTCACAAAGCCTCACTATGATAGGAAAGGTGATGCTCAGCTCTGGAGCATTCTGGAACACTCCCTACTCCACTAAAAAAAAAAAAACAGGCAAGGGTCAGCTTGTCACATGACTGTTCCTGGACAACTCTGGTTGGGACATGACCCTCTTGAACCACCCCAGGTGGTCTTGGGCAGGGCAGGACCACTTTGCTTTATTATCATTTCAGCCAAAAAAGTTAAGTGTGTCAGCCTGGCAGAAAGTAGGCTTAGAAGATGGAAAGGACAACAAAAAATACTGTTAGTACAGATTATTTATGGTAAATTAAAATTGGGATACAACTAACGGAAAAACAAATTCGTTTACTGAAATAATACGGACTTCTTGTGGTTCAGTAAAAACAAGAAAAATAAGCAGCCATGTGACAGCCATGCTACATCCATGCTACGCCCTCTTGTGGCCCTGCTCTCGCGCAGACCCAGCGGTGGCCGTCATCATCGTCCCACAGCGTCACCGCTCTCCCGGCTGCCTGTCCTCCATGGTCTCAGCGGCGTTCCAGCCGTCTCACTTGGCCACCTCATCCTCAATGACCACGATTTCCACACTGTGCAGCTGCTCCTGGTGCTCCAGCTCTTCCATCTCTGCATGCACGACCAGCCCGGCATCCGTCTCCGCCCCACCCACCATTGCTATTCCTCTGTGCAACACCATCTCGCCTTCTTCATCAATCTCGGCTCCACCCACCACTTCCATCCCACCCTGCAGCACAACCCCACCCTCCTCCTCCGCCCCATCCACCACCTCCATCTCGGCCTGGACCACCACAGCATCCTCGCCACCCAGCCGCAAACCCACCACCCCCGTGGCGTGGTCGCTTGGCGCCGGGTCAATCTCAATGACAGTGGTGTGCGCTTGCGCCTCCTCCTCTCCCCCAACACCCTCCTGCACCAGCAGAGCACCCCCCACCATCTGCCCGTGGGCAGACACGCCCTGCTGGCACTCAGAATTGCCCGGCTCTGCCTCCTGAGCCAGGTGCACGATCTCCACAGGCCCCAGCTGACCCTGGTTGGCCACGGCGGCGGCACTGAGCAGCGTCAGGCTGGAGGACGGGTGAAGGGTGACGGAGTCCGCCTTGCTGTGCCCTGCGCCCGTGGCATAGCGGGTGACGAGCTGCGTGCCGGGGGGCAGCTGGCCCAGTGTGGTCACAGGCAACCCGGCGATGCTGAATGACTGGCCTGCAGAGCCCATGGTGATGGGAGAGAGCACGGTGATCTGGTGCACCTGCTGTTGGCTAGGGGACACGCCGAGCACGCTGGTGGAGGCAGGCCGCTGCAGCCGGGGCCGTTTGGGAGCTGGGGGTTTGGAGGAGCCAGCAAGCGGCACAAGGGCCACGCTGGGCTGGGCCCGGGGCCGCCAGTCCTGCGCCTGCTTCTTCTGCTCCTCCAGCTGGCGCTCCAGTTCTGTCACAGGGAAGCCGTCAAAGTCAAAATTCCCAGCCTGCTGTGTTTTGTGTGCCTGGCACCACTCAGCCCGGGAAGCTCACCCACTAATGTGCTGTGGAGCAGCTCCTGGTTCTGGCCTGCCTGGCTCCTCCGGTTCTGCAGGGCTCGCTTCACGCAGTCCAGCAGCCCAAACATCTGGGCCAGGCTGTGGAGCACGGCAGCATCTGGGACAGAGTCCGTTGGGGTCAGTCCACCTACCTGCAACTTGACTACTTCCTCCACTTCAACCAGTTACCTGTTCTGCTTCTCTGGTCCGTGAGGCCAAACTCAGCAAATAAACCCTTCTTTCCCACACGTAACACTAATACTTACTAATTAACAAATCCCAGTGAAATCCCCCCACATATACATATAGTTTTCTGCAAAAGCAAGGTGTCTTTTTGGGTTCGTATCCATGTTTTCAAAATGCTCATTGTCACCCCCTAGTGGTAGAATAGCAGTAACATTTTAAGTAATGTATTCCCCTATTCAAATACACAGCGTTTAATGCAAATAAAAAAATGTTTCTTTAAACAAAAGTTAAATTATTGGGCATTCAAATGCAAAGGTCATCCTTGCCATGAAAAAAATAAAGTTCAAAGCACTGGAACAGAACTATTTTTAAGATGTTTTCTTATGTCTGTCATTTCATTGTTTGTTTTTAATTAATTACCATTTCAATTGTTACATATAAAAAGTACCCAGGAAAGCACATGCCTTCTGTAGTCTATGGAGTACTGGGCACAAATCTAATCTAGAAATATGACAGCCATAGCGCAGGTTTTCCCTTAATATCTTTCACAAAAAAGTATTTTCAAATCTAGACTTTTTGTATCCTTAAGTCTCTTTCATGTTAGAAATATACTGCTTTAATAAAAAAAAAAAAAGAAATGCTAATTTCTACAACAGTCCTATAAAAATCTGTCTGTTTTGTGACATACCCACAACATTAATAACACGCTATATATTTCTAACATATATGAATTCTGAGGATTTGTCTATATTCCACTCGAGAGTTTATATGAAAAACGTGTGCAAACTGATTCACTGAGACTAAGCTTGCCTGCACCCTGAAGCATTATAATTGCATGGCTCATGAACACAGGGTAACAGCAGGTGGGGTCAGAGCACGGCAGTCGGTGATAGAGTCAGCGATGCATGCAGCGAGATGTGTGCAGCGGGTGGCTGCGTACCGGGCTCCTGCAGTGCGGCCTGTCCACTCCGCAGCTGCACGCCCCGCAGCAGGGCCAGCAGCTCTGTGCGGATGTTGGAAACCACCTCTCCCATCAGCCCCACGTCCGCAATGCCCTTCCAGAAGTTCAGCGTCTCCTCTGGGACAGCAGGGACAGAGACAGACTCATGGTGTTTGTATCACGTTTTCCATTATAGGGGAGAATGTCTTTTTGACACAGATGAAATACTGACTCTGTTCCAAATGTTTACAGAGTGTCTTCAATTGGTTCTGTCTGTAGCCGAGTCCACTCACCAGAGATCTCCTCAGCTTCCTTCTTGCCCTCGACATCAGCTGCTACAGTAACAGCGCCGGGCACAGAGGGGCTCCACTCCACACTGGCAGCACTTATCTCCTCTTGCCTCTCCTCTGCTGCGGCCATCTGGCTTCCGTTCCCTGCACATGCACACCAAAATGAGCCCACCACATAGTTCAGCGCTCTACTCCACCCTCCAGCAAAATGACAAGGACCCACTAGAACTCCAGTCCTGGAGGGCCAGAGCCCTGCATATTTTTAGGTTTCCCCTCATTTAACACACCTGATTCAGTTCCTTGTGCTAATTACCACATAGCTTCCTAGCTGAATCATTTGTGGTGGAACAGGGAAGGAACTAAGCTACACAGGGTTCCGGCCCTCCAGGACTGCAGTTTGACATCCCTGCACTAGAACAACTCACACTCGAAAACCACCAACTCTCTGGCATGCTACTGTAGGCTGTGGGTTCAAATCCCAGCTGTATATCATGCTCACCAGAGTCTGGCATATTTCCACTCACTTCCTGATTCAAAATCTTTTAGAGAGGGTCCTGCTCCTTCACGTAATATAAACTCTCCTCAGGGTCCTTTTCTGACAGGATAGCCTCTAATGTCCTCTGTCGACTGAGTGTGTATGTATCAATTGCAACATACTGCATTTCTAAACCATCAGCTTGTCCACTCTGAAAGAAAAATTCTGTAATAGGGCAGTGACAGCTGTTCGCTAATTGCTGGTTTCTGATATCTCCCTCATCTCCAAAAAGAAGGAATTATGGGCCGTTACTATTAAATGGCGAAAGCAGCTTAGGTACTCCTCAAAATAAATGCTTAAAACATGATCGCACTCCTACGCTGGGCATGTGAGCTTTAGTGTCCGAGTCCCACCTTGAGGGGAGGTGGAGGTGGGCAGGCCACTGCCCTGGGGGGGGAAGCGAGTGTTGTTGATCAGCAGGTCAAACTTAGTGCTGCGGCAGGTGTTGGTGCAAACGGTGTCATGCTGGTAAAAGTCAATCTGGCCGGAGTCCATCATCTTTCTGCAGAAAAAAGGGAGGGGGGTAATGCCAGAGATCACCTAACAGGAAGCAGGAAGGGAAAAACAAGGGTTTGGGACAAAGTGGTGGCCTGAGGGGAAGGGGGCACCCACAGCAAGACAAAGGGCTGTTCACACTCATGTGCGTCAGCCAGAGAAAAGAGTCTGGAAAGCAAGCTGACTGGCATTGATACAGCGTGTTCATCATGCTTGGGAACAGAACTCAGGCAGCAGAAGACGCCACAAATGGCTGACTTGGCCGTCTTGGGAGCAGGGGGCTTGGAGGACAGGAAGTTTGTAAGAAGAGTCAGCACGCAGCCATGGAGGCGAGAGACAGAACGTGACACGGCATGTTCGCAACCCGAGGTGAGAGACACAAAAATCGGGATACTGCTAGCAGAACCCAGGCTGCTCACCTGAGCATGACGCCCCCAAGCCGGATGGCCCTCTTCCAGTCCTTAAGGGTGGCTTTTCCAGCCAAGTGCACAAACTGCTTGGGGCTGATCAGCTGGTCATTGTACTGCAGGTGCAAGACACAGCAAGACCCAATGTTGTTGGGCTACAGCCAGACCTCACACACCAGCGGCCCTCCAGCACAGTGAAGCTCTCATCACCCAACATCAAACTCCCGACGGATCCACTGACCTTGACGCATTTAACATTGATTCCCGGGCAGACAAACTTCTTAAACAGCAGGATGGCCTTGCTGTCCCCACAGGTTATAGGGTATCCGTACTCCACTTCCCCTTCTGTAGGGACATCGTCTGGAAGATAAGACTGCCATTACTGAGATTGGCATGCATCAGCTGTAGGAACACAGAACTGACAGACAAAGGAACAAGATGATGTGCTTTAGCCGAGAAGCTCACTGCATGCGCACACTTCAGGATACAACAATAACAACCTTGGTGAGTATCTACTGCCACAACAGCAGTTTCTGTTTCAGCGGAGTCCTCACACATCCTGTAAAGGAAGACAAACCACATTATGCACCTTTTTCATGACATGATCCCTGCATTATACAAGAAATATCTATGCTACATATTTTCTAAAAATGCTAAATATGAAAGATAAAAACTCCCATCATGCCCAGCAAGTCAGATAACAAGGAAGGATGTCACAGTCACATGATGAACAAACAATCTACTTGAAAAAATTACTGACACCACGTTCAGTTGCAGCTTGAGAAATTCTCACACGAGTGCGTATTTGAGAGTGCAGCTGAACTGAGTATTTAGGAGGAAAGCCTCATCAAATATGAGGACATGGAACATTTATGACACACTAACCCAAAGCATGCGTGTAGGCTAGTCAGTGTTCAGGAATACTGTCCTTTTAGCACTTGTTCTGTCAGGGACCCGAGGAGGACCCTCTCAATTACCCACTCCCAAAGCTAGAGTCTCTTCATCTGTGTACTACAGCCTACTACTGATGTCAATGGCGCTTCCACAGAAAGAATATTCCTGCAAGTTAAGTATAATTTGATACTGTAACAAATGACTGAAGAAATTGCTGTTATTCTTTTAAATATAGATCAATGAAATCACTGGGTACCATTACAAAAGACTATTCCACCAGGCGTAATGAACAACATTAATATTACAGGGACACTGTGCAGTGTTTAAAACTCCATGGCTAACATTATTACTGAAATGATTCATTGATATAATGACAAACTGGAAATAACCATATTATGGGCACTCGGTAACATTAAGAGCAAAACAAAAAATATGGAAACTATCATCATTAAGGGTCTACTTCGATTTATTGTGCAAATTAGCTAAGAAGGCGACAACGGATTAGTTTCCAATTTAAAACCAATTCTTCAAGTATTCAAGCAACTATTCTGGTTGTTAAAGTGACTCACTGAACTGACCAAGCAGGGAATCCAAAAGCTTTTCTGCAGTCAAAAACAAGTCTGAGAACATATTTAGTCAAAAATAGGTTACATCAATAAGAATCGTTGATTAAAATAAATGGTTCATGATTATGCTAATGTACAAATACAGGGTGGGCATGTTAGAAGGGCAATTATAATGCCCAACACAATTTCAGACTATACAAAAAAACGTTTTTTTCTCCTATAGATACCACCACGTTAAATCTTTTAATTTAACCAATAATGTAGACGCCAGACCTGTATTTAAATGTTTGCTACCTGCTAAGCAAGTGTTTCAAAACGAGCTTTTATGCACTCTTTAAAACATTCATTCAATGAAAAGAGCGCTTTCCATAGGTGCCGCGGCGCCTTCTGGGTGCTGTCCCCATGGCGTAAGCGCCGCTGCTCCTTACCCTTGCGTGATTGGCTGAAGCTGCAGAATAACCTGAGTCTTGGGCTTGCCGTCCTCACCCTTCACCATCACCACGTCCCCTACTGACACGGCTAGCTCCGCGTCGGCCATTGCCAGGTCCCCGGGGTCCTGCCGGGCAGAGGCTAGTCACTGCAAGGCCACGGAGCGCACATAGCGACTT
This sequence comes from Stomatorhinus ivindoensis, assembly GCA_019775895.2. NCBI lineage: Eukaryota > Metazoa > Chordata > Actinopteri > Osteoglossiformes > Mormyridae > Stomatorhinus > Stomatorhinus ivindoensis. The sequence continues at coordinate 26,420,677 of JABFEB020000132.1, forward strand.
CTAAAACGAGTACCCAGATATGGTGTGCCACACGGTGGATACCGGTCAGGGCTGCTGCCTCAACAAGCAAAGACCTGAACACAACTACCGCCCCTATCATTTACCACTCACCGGGCTGGAAATGTTTAAAGATGGACAACCAGAATCCTCACTTCGTAACCGACCTGCCCAAAAACCCTTAAGAGAACCATCACACAAAACTGAATAAAACACACTTCAAACACGCCTTTACAATCAGTTTAATATATCTGTAAGCCAGTAAATTAAACATTTAACAATATTAAATTAATGGGGTTTTCATTTTTTACTAGTTGCTTTGCAATCAGGGCAATAAGAACAATTATTATGGAACAAGTATAGCTCCATCTGAGAGTCGGCTTAAATGCACGGTATTAAACTGGCTGAGTGACGTTTAGCGTGCGTTTGTATAAATATCCGGTTTCAGAACCGGATAAAAGAAATAAGCCTGGGGCGCTTGGTGAAGAAGCTCCAATTACCCTTACAGACCAGAATTTTTAATTGACTTATTCGAGAAATCGAATATATTTTCAACAAATAATCGTATTCTACGTATGCTTCAGGAATCAAAATTAGAATGAAGCTTTTCCCACTTCGTTAATCTGTAGAGTTTCGCTACTTAGAGCGCTGTTTAAAAACGGCCACATCTACTAATCCGGATTCCCTGCGCACCTGTTGCATAGCGGTCACCTGATGGGTCAGCGTTGAAAGGCACTACCAAAGGACGTGTCTCAAAAAGCTTTGATGCTTGTATTATTTGCCCTTTCCAAGTACACGTATTAATGGTACTTTTCGGACATTATGCATGGGGTGGAATATGCAAGAATCCTCGTGACTCCCTAAAACTATATTGTTTAAGGGAACTGAGGCCCATTCACTTTGGTTATGACTCGAATATGATTAAATTCTAAACTTTTTACATTTTTACTTAGATCGACGGCTAGTTAACGGGAAAGTCGCTGGTTTCACCACATAAGTTGCTCCCATTTTGCTTGTTTCGACACCATTGACATATTCTGTGGCGAAAATTTAATTAGCAATCAGCAAAAAAAGTAAATACAGCGCAATATCGTAATAAATTTGTCAAATATGTTTCAAATAGCTGACAATAACTGTCTTATATAGTAAAACAACACAAGTTGTAACTTTATGAGAAAAGTTAAGCCTCCCAAGTTATTAGTAAACTTAAATATCCACTCGCACAGCCCCGTCTACCAAGCTAATTCGTGTTAACTTGCCCGTGTAGCACGGAGGCTAGGAAACCCCGTTTATTTAAATACCAAACCACTTAGCCAGACGCGCTAGCCGAGCAGCTACGTGGTTAGCATTCGCATTACGCGCTTCGGCCGCCCCAAATTACTTCAGTTCCTTATAATTGGGGAGCTAAATCCACCATTTACAGTGAGAAATTCTGGAACTGATTCCTTTTTTCTTTCATAATAAGAAACTTCTGCCCCCTCTAAACTTTAGCTTAGCATGGTCGCCGCTATTAGCCGCCCCCTCTCGGCGCGCCTGGATTCACTGTAAGGGTTTGTGATGCCTAACCAGTGCTTTTAAGCGCTCTTCGCACGGCTCCACCGGCCGGCTAAGGCGGCACTCGGAGGGCTCGCTAAGAGCTCCGCCTTCGCCGCACCAACAGAGGTTAACAACGCGCCGTTCGCCCCGGTCGCTGGCGACGCATCCGCGTCGTTCTTTTTTCCCGCCCGCTCACTCGCTCGCGCTCTCCCTTCGGCTGACGTCTCGCCGTGCGGCGGCACGTACAGCAACAACAAGCAACAGCGCGTCGACGGCGGCGGCAGCGCCTGAGTCGCTGCCCTTCTGACGGACGTGCCGTTTGCGCTCGAATATCGCACTGCTACCGGCGAACGTCAGAACCAGAGCGTCGCCGTGCGTTGCGTTCGCCCCCTTTTCACTCGCCAAACACAAACTAGTAGCTCGATGAACACCAAACTGGGGGTTTCTCTTACCGCTTTAGAGTTGCGAAGACATCCTTGGCGACCAGATATCTCACTGAGCATGCGTCGTGCCGCTTCGCTACACTTCCTGCAATGAAGGCAGTGATGTCTGGCGGAGAAGCTTCACTCCTGTTGACACAAAACTAGCTTCGCACACAATTTGCAAAATTACGTGAACTGTTCTAACCAGGAAAATGTCCCTTTGTGTATCCTTAGGCAGTATATCTTAAAGCCGATTAGTAATAATTATGAACTGTATAGTTTAAATCCGCTAAAAAGATATGGCATGACAACTAGACTGCTATCTGCCTATATCTGTTTACACATCATGGATAAATTGAGCAGTACGTTCATTTAATAAAGACACGTGCATGTGTTTTTATATCGTGCCGTCTTTGTAAATAAGAGTTATTCTGATTGCATGATATGTGGTTCCAGCAGGTGGCGTCGTTTTTCAACAAACACCGTCCAGAATGCTTAGAAAATATATTTCAACCTGTAGTTGCACTACGTTTATTGACATACCTTATTTCGACTTTTCAGCTAGACTGGTCTGCATTTATATGTATAATTGAAAACCTCTGGTCGATTTTTTTCCGAGATATGTAACATTCTCTGTATTAAAGTTAAATATTAAAGGGCTGTACGCTACTGAATAGAATGTAAACTGATTTTATTTGGAAAAATTGTGTGTATCGCTTTTCAAAGTCAATATAATCTTATGTAGTCAAGGTATACAAGGCAATTAATTATGTACACGAAGTTTTATCATAAGTATGTGCTGATAGATAATTTATTGACCCCTATGTAAATTAATGGAAACACTAAAGTGAAATGCTTGTGCGTAACTCTAAATTTGTTCTCAGTGTTTAAGCACATACTACTTAAAAATTAAGCGGTATAAATTAGTTTTATTTTTAACTGGTTGTTAGTTTCAGCCAATGTCATGGTGTCATTCATTTAATCGAAATTTCCCATTTAGTTCACTTAAAGTGTACTAAAACCAGTTTCTTTTCTTAATATTAGTATTAGTTTGCAATGTATCAAGACTTCCCCATAGATCAACATTAATGGGGATTTTCTTTGGCAAGTCAGTATTTGGACTGGCACTTCTGAGAGCCAATGGGAACGCAGGTAAACACCTCTCGAAACTCCTCGCATCCAATGAGAAGTATCCGATGCCTGGATCCTAGTAAATTGTATGATAATCGTGCCACTTCGCTTGATTACCTACAGTAAATGGTTTTGTTGTATTTGACGGTTCGAATGCGGATCGTAACATCGCCTCCATGTAAATCATGATCGGCATGCTTAGAAACATTCGGGATGCTGTCCATCTTTTAACCAGATTTCTTTTTCTGCTTTATATCAAAACTTTGGAAATCCACGGACAAGATGGTAAGCTATTGATCAAACATAATATACCTTTTATACCGTTTCCAAAAGACTGAGAAGGAAAAATCTAACTGTTGTTTTTGTATATAGGTTAAGGGTTTTGTGTATTGGACATTCTCCGACTGTCATCCGTTTTTTCCGTCAGAAGCTGGAGTTAATATGTAACTTATTCTCGGTGTATTGAGGTCATAGTAAACATTAATAATGATCTGTAGATTTTCACTGTCCGGTTAGGTACGCTGCACCATCATTTTCTTAGCCCAAGAACCTGAAAATGTAGGACTTTCCGTGGTGTTTATGGAAAAAATTGTTATATTTTAACTTGTTTGTCTGTGGTGATGTGTCTTTATTCGGACTGGATAAAGTAGATTAGGCTGAGTTTTCTGTGTTTGAGATACATTTTCTTAGGTACGCCTGTTGCTCCTCTACAGAAATTTTATGATACCAAACTCTAAATAAGACAGACATTACAGCGCATAGTATCCGAGGTAACTGGTCATTTTTTGTCACACGTTAACCAGTTAACGCCGTATATGTGCTTTAGTGTTTCCATTGATGTACTGGTGATTTTAACTAGGTATGGTATTGTCAAGTAGCAACTACGTTTTAATGTGCAAATAAATGGACAGGAAATGTAAACTTCATGGGTGAATCAGTTGAAAAACTTTTACTCACGTCTGTGCATTTCCTAATGGCCAAATTATGACTCTTTCTATTGTTAAGTGTTACTGTACCGCCTGCGGTGAATTGTTTATATACACATCTTTCTTGAATCTGGAGGGTCTCGCCATAACTATTGCAATTCCGATAAATTGTGAGTCACTTTGGACCGAACCTGCATCCCTCCTCTCGGTGAATTTGAATTCCAGATGACGTTGCTGCTTCGCTCGAACCAAACAGCTGCCTCTGAAGAATTTCAAGTGTCTGCCCAGGCTCTCCTTTTTCTGAAATAGTAGTTCTTTCTTAAGGAATCCCTCATCCTAAAAGAAACCCCATCAAAACAGGAATACCAAGTTTCTATGACCAAGTTTAACAACTGTCTACCTAGAAGCTTCTGCTTTTACAAGGGCAGTGTGTAAAGTTGATTTATCCAATAAACCACTAAACTAATCAGTAAATATGATTGTTTCATACTTGTTTTCCAAGGAGGCTGTGTTTTAATGAGCAGATTGATTGCTCTGAATAAACCCTGTCTTCCAGAATGATATTTGTGTTTGGACATTAAATTAAGTTAAACTTAGGTTATAATAAATGTTTAATAGCTAATAGCTTAATTTGATCCAAATTATGTCGATGTTGGCCTGTAACGTGTCCCACGACTGAATGAACATGCAGGATGAGTAAGACACACAGGGTACCGCACACAGCCAGAACTCTCAGGCTGGCTGTGACATCACAGGCTGCCCCTGTTTGACCCCCGCCCTCCGTGTGGTCCCCCC
>JABFEB020000132.1:26463840-26475789 GCA_019775895.2 Stomatorhinus ivindoensis
CAATTAGTCACAATGGCCGAAGCTATTAGAGAGGGTAATGACTCTGAGTAGTTTAGAATGTGTGATCCCTTTTTATTTGAGCGTTTAAAAAAAGTATTTTGGGCTAAGTCGCATTTTTACGTGCCAATCCATGTGCAGTTTTGAAACACTCTCATACTGTGACATATTCTCACACAGATGCCGGTTATATTCTTTTTAACAGGGAGCTGTGAGCCGCATTGTTTACCTTTTTCCTCTGACGGGACCAGGTAGGTTACTGTCACTTTTAGACAGTTAGCACATGTCCAGGCCGATGGAAACCAGAGCCACCTGGTTCAGTGGGAGATTCGTGTCATACACGCTAGTTTGATAAAGTCCTCTTGTAAAGACCGATAGCTTACAGTTACATAAAACCCATTGTATTACAAAGCACATTTACCACTGTGTTTGACATAAATACTGATGCTGTACTTTTACAATATAAATACTATTTAAATATAATCCTTTACCAAGCTTTTACAAAAGCCGGTTTCATTCTAGTCATTTGTTATATATAAAAATAAATGATGTTGTTGAGATGAAATTTCTTGATCCACCGGTTGATCAAGGAGATTAAAGTAATATTTTCATGAAGAGGTACCTGAGAAATGTCAGCTAAGTTTAGATTTATCTGACGTGAAAGCAGTAAATGCTCTGACCTGATGACAGCATAAAGAAGCTTGTTGTTATCCATCCATCCATCCATCCATCCATCCGGTTTCTGTACAAGCTTATCCTATGCAGAAAGGTGGGCAACCAGAGCCTATCCTGGGAATTATTGGTACAAGGCAGGGAACAACCCAGGGTGGGGAGCCAACCCATGACAGGGCACACTCACATACCACTCACTCACACATGCACACCTATAGGCAATTTGGGAACTCCAGTTAAACTCAGCATGTTTTTGGACCGTGGTGGGGTTGGAGACCAGAGTACTAGGACTAAACCTCACAGTGACACAGGGAGAACAAGTCCACACACGGAGCCATTATTATTTGTTTTGTGGTTGCTTTTCTTGTTATGTACTAGCCTTGTATTATAGCACCTGAAACAGAAAAGATCAGTGTATGGTGAAATCTACAGGGTTGGTGTAGAAAGTCATCTTTACCATGGAGACCGAGTTTGATATTTGTAATCATTCCCATACGCAAACACGTCAATGCAAAGGGCAGGGACTGTGCATATGGGTGGAGAACGTCGTTGCTAAACCCCTGAGAAATTAGCCTGGTAAATATTTAGCTGCTAAGTTGCATGATTATTATCATCGTCATTCTGATCAATTACGACTTTTCGTTGTAACGCAAGGGGGCGCCCACACACACACACACATACACACGTTTCAACCGTTATCAAGCTTTTTGAACGCTTGTGTATCTGACTTTTTCGGAGCACATTTTAGAAGACTTTGCCCAGACGTTTTGCATGTTGAAAAAATTTGCGTCATCATTGACCCAGGCAGCTGGTATTTGCGTGTATGGGAAGATATCAAAGGTAGCCCAAAGCCTTCCCGGTTTGGGATGACGTAGAAATGTCTAGTTTTTGCAGTATCGTGAACGACTCTGTTAGAGATGCAAAACATGTGTTATGGCTAAGCAGTTCATTGTACCGTCTGCTGGCTAAGGTCCACATTGCGCTTTGTTAATGCCAGGGGTGGGTAAGGTAACACCGACTGCTGCTGCAGTTATCATTAGGTAGTTCATGTTTAGTTTAATGGTATGTTGCTGCGCATGTTAAAGCCAGTGCTGCTCATTCCCTTAAAGTACCGAGGGAGAGAGAGACATACTGCGACAATAGGTGCGTCCTTTTTCAAAATTAGTTTCGAATAAAAGCAGCAACCGTTTATTTGTTTTTAAATTATTTCTCGTAATTAATATTCGTTCTTTTTTACGCTGATAAATCAAGATAAGTATCTTTACTTAATATCTTTAGTAACTCCTATTGAAGTCAGTAACGCCACATTCTTTACTAATGAGTTACAGTGTTTCGCTTTGTAATACTGTTGTTGATCTTTTGTAATTCATATTGAAGAAATGAGTAACGCCACATTCATTACTAATAAGTTACGATTAGTTTTATTTAGATCATTATTTAGACTTCATTCCTTATTTAAAATACACGCATTAATTTCTTAATGTTTAGAAAAGATAAACAATATGTGGTGGAGCACAACATGTGGCAAAATTGACCATCCCTTCAGTTGGACTTCAAAGCACAGTTTGAAGAACACTAGCACACGGACTGAAGTGAGGTAAATAATTAAGATTAAGATCAGATGTAGATACTGTATACATAATTTAGGCAGTAACATTTTGTATAACAAGTTGTATGTCACACAAACAAGTAGGAAGAAACAAGCATGTTTTCCAAAAGGAAAAGAATGTCAATGAACCATTGAGAACAGTAGCCTGTACGTCACAGTTAGTCCAAAAAAAGCACTGTTCATTTGACGAGTAATAAACTAGTAGTTATTAGAAATAATCCATAGTAGATAATTCCAATGAGACCTGCAATACTCAATAGTTCCTAATGAAGTACTAGCGAATTACTATAATAATTAGTTAACTATTACCTATTGAGTAATTAAGCATAACTCCTTAGTAGTGAATTGTACCAATTTAGGTGTTAATGAAGCACTACTCCTCTGTTGCTGCTTACTTCCTGCATATTTACCCGTTAACTGCAGAACAGTATTATAAAGCGCTACACACAATTTTCCTTAGCAAAATACTAAACAGAAATACGCGTCACGCGATCTGTACCTGTATATGAAGATTTGTGAACGTGAAAAACGTTTTGCAAGTACAATTTTTACCAAATAGTTGGATTTATTCAAAATTTTGACTACTATCATCCCGTAAAAAGTCCTGCTCTAGCACCTTCATCTTCTTCAGCATGTTTTTTTTTACTGGAAGGCCAGGATTGGTTGTTACTTTACCTGCAGCTGTATGATTGGCTAGAAAATGAATTAATTTGATTGGTGGCTATGCGAGCAAATATTTGTTAGCAAAGCGCTTGGCAAGTTAGTGCCAAAATTATTTAGGCTATGTGCGCAAGTGTGAATTTGCACTCGCAGGTTGGTATTTGCAAGAGGACTTGGATTTGCAATACAGGTTTTGTACTTCTATCTTTGTAAAAAATATTTTGGTTTCGCATTTACAAAAAAAATTGACATGTATTTGCAAAATGTTTTTCACGTTCATTCACAAATCTTCACGTACAAGTACAGATCACGTGACGCGTATTTCTGTTTAGTATTTTGCGAATGAAAATTGTGTTCAATGCGAGCAAATTTCATTTTACTGGTGCAAATTGGGAAGTACACGTACAAGTAGGCCTATATATGGCACTATTTTGACTCCATATTCCAGGAACATTTCTTTAACGTTTCCTCGTGCGGCCTTGAGGACGATCCGTTTAGTTGCCTTCCATTAATGTTTCGATAGACCAGCATAAATCCCTTTCTGGCAGAAATAATTCAGTAATTGAAAGATTGTAGGTTCGAATCCCCAACCAGCAAAGTTCCCTGCCCCCATGCACTGTTCCCCGGGTGCTGAATTAGCTGCCCCCTGCTATGTCACATATGGGTTAAACAATGTCACAAAGCTCGAATCATTTCAAATTGGTTTCTTGAACATCACAATGAGTTCACTGTACTAAAATGGCCTCCACAGTCACCAGATCTCAACCCAATAGAGCATCTTTGGGATGTGGTGGAACGGGAGCTTCGTGCCCTGGATGTGCATCCCACAAATCTCCATCAACTGCGAGATGCTATCCTATCAATATGGGCCGACATTTCTAAAGAATGCTTTCAGCACCTTGTTGAATCAATGGCACGTAGAATTTTAGGCAGTTCTGAAGGCGAAAGGGGGTCAAACGCCGTATTAGTATGGTGTTCCTAATAATCCTTTAGGTGAGTGTATGTGTAACATGTAAGTATTCTACACATATAAAGAAATTGAAACAAGATGTCAATGCATTGGTGGATTACCATTTATCTACAAGATTAATAGATGAAAACATTGCTTTCATCATAACAAACTGTATCCAATAACCCCCAAGAACACTAATCATTAATATTTTTGTATGCTACATGTCTTTTATTAAAGTTATTGAGTTATACCAACCAGATAAATTGCATACAACACCGCTATGAAGCTATGTTATTAGTGCTAAGTAACAGTGCGGTTTCACACATTCAAGGTTTTAGGTTTGTTTCCCAGCTCAATGTGTGTGTGTGGTGCAGGTGTAGCTTACCTTGTGGGGACCTATGACCAGTTTCCGGGTCCCCATAATGGAAATTTCTGTGTTTGCAATTAAAAAACTAAAAATGCTAGAACTCTTGTATTTTGTGTGGTTACTTATGTTGTGGTTAGGGTTGGGTGGGGGTTAAGGTTAGCATAGCGTTAGCATTTTGCACATATAACTGAATGAGCGGTCAACACAAAGATATGATTATGTGTGTGTGTGTGTATGGTCCCATGGTTGCAGCTAATTAGCAATAATGCATGATGTACAGGAGGATGCTCTCTTTAATTAAACCAAGACAAAATTACATATTTGGATTTCTCAGCCCTCAGTCTTGTGTGGGAAGTAATTTGTATCTTCTGTCAGTCTCCCTTAAAAGGAGGCCAGATCTGTCATCTTCATCTGAAATCTCTGTCAGGTATTGCCAGTCTCTGTGAGAGAGGGAGTGCAAGAGTCTAACCTAATTACCATCAGTGTGTGATGATGAGTCTCTTTCAGTTTCAGTCTTTGTCAGACACTGTGACACTCCGTTTACAGCCAGGTCTGGTGATGGACACTTTGGGTGCAGAATTTCATGGATACATCCACTGACAGTGAGGAAACAGATTGTGTCAAATAGTCACCAAATTAAATATTCATTTGTGTTCTATGTTTTTCTTGAACAGCTTTACCCATAATTCTGCTGAAGGAGACTGAAATGAGTCTCAGAGACACTGTAAATAAAAGAGCTGCTGAGATCAGAAGTCGACATTCGATACAGAAGTTCAAGTTCACGTCTGTCCTATGACCACTGACGCTCTCTACATCCCACGCCCTTCATGTGTTTTTTCCTATTGAAATGACTATGTTTGGGGGGTGGGGGTGGGTATGGGGGGGTTGCCATGGTAACCAGGTCACAAGCGATTGAGCCAGATTACTGCCGAACTTTGAAGCACTGGAGTGTAATTCATACTCTGGACCCAAGCATATGGTACAAAAGCTGAAATATCACATTATGCCTAAGAATGATCTGATGGCTGATGAACATGTTCTGGAACATTCTAGTATCTTTGTCTTTGTTTTCTAACGGTACTGTGCCATTTCACCTGCAGTCTACCGTCCTGCATTTCACCATTTCTGAAGCTATACACGCTCATTGCTACACTGTGCAATACACCTTGCCATACCATCGCACAGGGCAAAGGATTAAGCAAAGCAAACGGGCTTTAAATAGATGACCTCTCTGTCCAGGGAGACGTCTGTGAATTTGCAGCATGCTTCTTGCTTAAAGAAATAAAGCTGATTTTATTTAGCTGTGGTTTCATTATGTACTCTCGCTCTGGTGTGAAGGCAGCTGCACCCTCTGCAGGAAGTCAAAATGAAAGCAAAGAACCCCCCCACCCCCCACTGGTACTCTCTACCCACTACAGCGCCCACACCAAGTGACTTCAGTGACAGGGGTAGGACAGACCCTCGCTTGTGAATAATATCTCAATAATTATGGTGCTGGGATGTCAAGCTGGGCCAATGATGACACAATGACACAATGTGTGGGGTAATGTGTCTCCATTTATGGTACCGAGCCCCCCCTCCACGGTCAGCCTGCATGATTCCCTTCTTCTTGTGAACAGAAGATGACAGATGACATAAATTCAAAATGCACAAACCTACAACTTATTACTAATCCTTACAGAAGTTGGATATACAGATTACAGCATCTTTTTTTTTTGGCTTGTCACATATTGGAGTTGAGATTGTGTTGTGAAGAACAGAGCAGCTCTAAGTCGTTTACAAAATCTGCACCACGATCCTTTCCAACACTCGACAGTAACCGACAGATGGCAGCCTTGCTAAGTACCTGCAGGGCAGAGGAACTGGGCCGGAACTGAAGCCACTCAGCCGTGTTCTGATCGTGCAAAGTCAGCACAACAGAACGAGCTTTCATTTGCCAAGGGCAAGGAAGGGCACCGTGTTCAGTGTACAGGGTTATCTGCCCTCCCATCCCACACAGTGTTAAGGGGTTGAGGTTATATGTGTGTGAGTTGAAGGGTTATTCCCATTTCTGGAGGGAGAGTCAATTGTTAATGCTGAGTCACTCATTCTGTTCCTTGCACATATGTGACACGACACAGTGATGGGTTACATTCTTATTGACATAGCAAACCTGTCCTGTTCTCTATGACCATCCCAACTGCAGGTCTGATCCATGGTCCTCAAAGCACACCTCAATTCAGAAGATCTCCTTTTCTGAGTATAACGGCTCTCTGGTGTCTCATCCCGACAGTCTTGACCCAGTTCATGCCCAGTCTCCCTGAACCCTGAGATAGGAAATCCCATCCCTAATCGCCTTATTATTCCAGGGTCCTCCCCCATCTCTGTCATGTGGTTCTGTTTTCTGCAACCCCAACTGGTGTGATTTTCACACAGCGCTAGTGCAAACAGAAGCCTTATTCGGTGCTACAGACAGGTGTCTCAGTAGAGACGTGGCTGCAGGCCCACAATGATGACATCACAGCAGGATCTGGCTTGTGCATACTATAAAGAGTTTACAAACAGACAAACTCCTCTGCGATGGATTCAAGCAATGACAGGGGGTTTCGCTGCCACTTCATGTAGGCTTTTGTTAACACTGACACTTCTTCTCTTGCTCAGTGTCTTCCTGGGGCAGGTAGAGAGCTCGGGCACTGAAACCACACTTGACGCCATCCCAGCCGTCATAAGCAGAGATTTCACCGCGCTTCATCATCTCGTAGATGTCGCAGGTGAGCATCTCGAAGGCCCGGTCTACGTTGGTGTTGCACTTGGCCGACGTCTCCACGTAGCGCATGCCCAGTGCCGCCGCCAGACGCTCCCCTTCCTCCCAGGACACTTTGCGTTCCTTCACCAGGTCGCTCTTGTGGCCAACCAGGATGTAGAGCATTTGGTGCGGGGTCACATGCTCGCTGACCTCCCGCTGCCAGTCTCGGATGTGCTCAAACGTCTTGCGGCTGGTCAAGTCGAACACCAGCAGCCCGCCAACCGAATTCCGGTAGTACGAGCTTGTTATCGACCTGGTGAGCACGGAACAGAGTTTATGATTGCAGGAGCATTCTAATTAAGTATAAATTGACTTGAAACAGGGAAAAGTGGCTGCTTATTATTTATAATACCACAAAGTTTTTGATGCCCGAGACTGAGTTTACTGGGAGCCCTGTGACTGCAGATCCACCACTGCATTTCCAAGGCTGCTGCAGCAAAAACATTTGCTAAAACTTCAACAAAAATAGTCAGCTGGTTATGCTGTGGGTTGTCTGGCAATCATGGCAACAGGACCATGAGCAGATGGGGGAAGCAGTGAAGCCCTCCTCCCCTGTTTCGGCAATGTTTCTCAAAGCTTCAGCCAGACTTACTATTACAGAAAAAACAAGAGGTCTCCATAGGTCGCCTGTTTGTAATTGTACGTGTTTTCTGATAGGCGATGCATATTGAGAAGGACAGTTTCGGGTATTTTAAATATAATTAACATAAAATGTAAATTTCTTCTGCGCATCGAGCAACGCCGAAAAGCGAATTCGTTAGCTGAACTATTCTGTAAAAGCTGTAATGGCGAAACATACGAAATTTGTGGTTTCCTTTTGCTCGTTTGACCCTGCGGTGGAGGCGTTTTCCGCGGATAAAACAGCCTCCTCGTTTGCTGCTGAAAAATACGTTTAGCATGATTTTCAGTTATAAATATTTTTTTCCACTGCTTTGCTGAAACAACGCTCCATGATATTTTATTGAAAATTGTTTCCCAAACAGTGAAGTGATGATAAAGCGTGGTAACGTATTTACATCCGAAACAGAAGTGAAATTACTCGCGCAACGAATCAATTGCGCAATTTAAACAAAACAATATATAATTGCATGTCATTCCACGTTTTTCATTTAAAGGCATCTTTTCATGAATGGAGCGATACATCGGACATAATGTGCTAAACAATAACAGTGATCACCTGAAGCGCTCTTGACCGGCCGTGTCCCAAAGCTGTAGTTTGATTTTCACCCCAGGTTCGATCTCCAGTGACCGAGCGTAGAAATCCACCCCCACGGTCGGGTCCGCCACATCGCTGTATATCCCGTCCGTGAAGCGCTTCAGCAAAGACGACTTGCCCACCGTGGAGTCCCCCAGTAGTATGATCCTAAACTGGTACTGCCATAACATATCCATAACATATCTGAAACGGCGCGGCTCCGTCTTCTGCGCAAACAAGGCGGGATCCCCGACTGACAGTCGGTCTGTAGGACGCGCGCTGGCTCCGTGGGTCGAGACTGGGGCTGTGCACCAGTCATGTGATCGCGTCTTAACTAGAGGACAGGCTCCTGTGTTTTAGGGAATGGATTATATAATAGGCATCGCTTATGTGCATTCGGATCTTAGAATGAATTCAGTAAATTGTCCAGCCCAAATGGTATTTTATGTGCAAATCGAAGCTGAGGATTAGGAACCATTTTCTGCAGCCTTGTCTTGCATTTAATTTATTGCACACTAACTCCCAGATGCTCATTTTCGAATACATTTGGCAAACCTGTTTTTTTAGAACCCACGTGACCCTTTTTATAAGTTATGCAACGTCTCATTTTGCGTCCGCCAGTTTTTATTTCTGTGCTGTGTAAATCTTTCGTGTCACCTGATTCATTTTATTGCTAAAGCACTTGCTGTCATACGATTTGTCGATATTTAACTACACGCCAGTATTGCAATCGTGCTATTTTTAAAAGTTTAAGTCGGCCTGCATCTTAGCTTTCGTGTAAAATGTCTGTCTGCAGAGGGGTTTCTTTCACTCTATGAACTTTATATTGGCTGTGAAGTTTTAACCTTACTCATAAGGATTCATTGATGCTATGTTTTGAAAGACCACAGTAAATCTGGTTTCAAAAGAACTGTTATAAAACTCTAAGGTGAAAGACCCTTGGTGACGGCTATCTATGGTACTGAAAGTGATAACCAACTTATGTCGCGTAATTGTAGGATTTAGGTTTCAGTTGTCTGTCGACACATAAGAACTATACAAACGAGAGGAGGCCATTCGGCCCATCAAGCTCGCTTGGGAAGAACTTAATAACTTAAGAGTTGTTAAAATCTTATCTAGCCTTGATTTAAAGGAATCCACGGATTCTGCTTGCACTACGTTATCAGGAAGACTACACATACATGGGTCAAGTCGTGTTTTATTGTTATGTATTATTTAGATAACTTACTGTAATGGCCTAAAGCAATTGCGTGCTAGGACATAATAAAACTAATCGATTCCTTGGCCCTCGAAAGATATTGTAATAACCAGATTTAGAAGCAAAATCTCAGACAGGTCACTGCAGAACGAGGAACACCAAAACCAATCTCTACCCCCTCAGACCGAATCCCCTCACCCCAAACTTACGTCCCACGTCACACGCAATTCCATAACCACACCCTCATAAGTACAGAACTTAAACGTAACAGAATAACATATAACACATAATACCTGAAGGTATTATAATATGATCGGACACCCCTGTATTTAACAGTATACGGCTACTGCTTATTCCACATGTACGTTTTTGTAATGTATATTTTTTAGAGAAATAACGTATTTTTAATTCAAGGCACAGTAAATATGGGAGGTATTTTCTGTAACAAATAAAATGAAAATGACAAAAATAAGGAGTATTTTTAAAAGGAGCTGCAGATAAGCAGCTAACTTAAGCCACGTGTGACTTTGCCTTTAGTTTGGGCGACACGGGCGACCATGGCCAAGAAACACGAGGAGAAAGGAATCTGCAAACGCACAGATAAGCGCAGCAGTGACCAATGGCTCCGCCCACCGCCCCACTCCGATTAACATATATTTGCATGTAGTAAACTTGAAAATGAAAAGACCAACTAGGAAATGAATAGTCAAATTGAAAAATGAAAAGACAAAAAGGGTTTTCAATTTTATTTTTCATATCTGACATACATGAGTGGAAAAATAAAATGCAAATGGTGCTATTTAATTTTAATTTTTGCAGGGTTTTTGCGCACAGACTTTGGAAAGTAAATGGCAAAGTGGAGACTGTATTTTATCTTTATCTTTTTCATTTTATTTTTTGCAGAAAATACCTCCCATACAGTAAACTGTTCGACCGTTGGTACATACTGGTTGGTATATTGTAGTTTTTTTTCATAGAATAAGTATTAAAAGAACTTCGTTTCCCAGCATGCCCTGCTTTCTCAGGCGGTAGTGAGCCAATCAGTGACACGGATATCCCGTACATAAAGGAAATCCAGCCCGCGTCTCTTTCTTTGCCTTTTCTTGTAGTGCAGTATATGGTATGTACTTTTTACTATGTCTTATAATCCTTAATCATCCAGTTGTGTCTGTTGGTTAAAAATGATTTACAATTAAAATTAAATATGTTACGAGGCTTACAATATTCTGGACTCTAAATCGCCGTGATATTTGCACGAATAATGATAAAAATGGGTCGTTGGTATGTCACAGAAACGTCGTGGTACACAAGGCGTAGAAGTCAACGTACTGATACTTTAAGGGTCCTTATCTGGCTCTGTCAATTCTTTCAAGCATAGTTTTCCTGTAATTTAGCGTTTGTAACTCGTGTGCATCTTTCAGATTTACTGTAAGGTATTGTTAATTCATTAATACATTTTGGTTTTAAGCTATTCGGTGACCCATGTTCCTCAAAACATAGCTTTTGTGGCAATTTTTTTCAGATTGGCCCTTATCGAAGTCGTTTCAGTGAACACCATGGCTGAAACGGTCATCAAGGTGCCTACAGTATAACTTTTACCGACGGTCGCTGCTTAGTTTTTATGACTAAGGGGCAACATAATGGAAATGGACATTGAAACTAGGAGGAATGCTTTACTTCGCCCTGCAGCGCGATTCTAGCGGGTGCCTTTCGGGGAGACACGTGTGCTGTCGAACTGCAAACTGAGCATGTGTACTTCGAGTAGTCGGTTTTATTTGACTCAATTTTGCATGCATGTTTAATAGATGACTCCTGGCCTGAGACGACTATGGGCCACGCCGGAATTGAGGGCACACACCGGAGAAGGTGAGATCTCTTCCATCAGTTTTAAACCGGCCCTCGTTGGAGCCGACCCTGTTACTTGTAGCAGGCGTGGTCAAAGAAGGGCCCAGAATGACACCTTCCTACGGTCGCTGTTCAGTTCTCTAGCTGCATCAGCAACATACAGGATAGGAACATTCAGTACTGTTACTGATATCGGTAATTTCAACGTGTTAATGTGGATTTTAACTTGCGGTCCTTGTTCTGCAGCTGTGTTCCATGCATTTGGCTTCCGGGCCTCCTTTGTCTATATCCAATTGGTATGAGCTTCTCGTGGCCTTAGTGATGGTGAGTTGTGATTTTGATTGTTGGTCAGTGTAATACAGCTTTGCATGTTATGGCATTAGTGCAACATGAATCTACAGTATAATCTTAATTTCCATCAGGGCAGTTTGGTCCTTGGTCAAGTCCAGACTGATTCCAGTGACCCAGAGACCCTGCCTGGAATGGGGGCTGGGGCAAGGAGGTCGCAGGCAAGCCCCTGGTGGTTGGGCCAGCCT
The DNA here is from genome assembly GCA_019775895.2 of Stomatorhinus ivindoensis. Taxonomy (NCBI): domain Eukaryota; kingdom Metazoa; phylum Chordata; class Actinopteri; order Osteoglossiformes; family Mormyridae; genus Stomatorhinus; species Stomatorhinus ivindoensis. Next base: position 26,475,657 of record JABFEB020000132.1, read on the forward strand.
TTCGTGAGCTCAGCACCTGATGAAGGCAGAGGCGTTGGGTTGACCCCCAGTTAACTGAAGCTGCCTTTAGGGACACGGACCATAACCTCCTTGGTGGGTGGATTGATTTTATTGCAAGTATTTTTTTGTTGTT
>JABFEB020000132.1:26534150-26556841 GCA_019775895.2 Stomatorhinus ivindoensis
TCAGGACACACCAAAAATTTTTAAAAAAATACTAGTCTTGCTAACATTTTTCACTGAAATCACAGGAATATTGCTATATCCACCGCAGAACACAAATGCTAACGCTCACACAGCAGTGGGGGGTGCGAGGGGATTGTGAATCCAGGTAGGGGGGCTCGCACGCTACTGCGAAGCAGGCCCCCCCATGGGGGTGCAGGGCCAATACCCAGTCATATCAATACTTGGAAGAACAGACGGCACAGAAGTTTGTTTACGACTGAATAATTGTTAGTAATAGGCGTGCTATCAGAGAGAGTAATAGGTGAGCCATATTACAAAACAAGTATTGCAACACAAGCAGAGCTAATAAGCAAGTACGTATGTGTGAGGTGGGGCTCCCTGTGGAAATTTATATTAATTAATTCATATTATATTAATTAATATTAAAGTGTGGTCAGAATTGGTGGATGCTGCAGCGGGACTTACTGGTCCGGTATTGATTGGCAGATGCATGAGCTTGAGTGTTCTCGGTTTGTTGGTACTGACACACGCTCTCGCCCGCTGCATTTGTTGCCGCAGCTGCAAACATGTCCAGTTAACGGGTTTGTCCACCGGAAAACTCTGCATCTAATAAGAATATGGTTTCAAAAAGCCAGAGTGTCACTGGCTTGCTCACCGCACTTCATTTTACGTGGAAAAGAGGCGAACAATTAGCTTCCTTCCACTTGCTCCCGCTATAAACTGTGCCCTCTAACCTTTTCACAGCTGCGCTTGCATGATAATAGCAATCTTTAGCTGGCAGTACACTTACAGTGACAAAGCAATTTGGAAACAAGAGCAGGAGAGCAAACTGTGAGGAAATGCTATCACCACAGCAAGTTTAAATGCCTGAACCTGGTGGGGGGAGGGGGTCTTCCTGGAATGGAGGGCTTTGACTTTCTAACAATGAGCACGGTGGCCACAGCACTCTGATACGTTAAAAAAAAAAAAGGTCCCCACAATGTAATAAAAATCTATTATTCTGATGTTGTGGGGACCATTTTTCAGGTCCCCGCAAAGATTTGTGAATGCAATCAAAAAACTAAAAACCAATTGTTTGGTTACTGGCTGGGTAGGGGTTAAGGTCGTCATGCTGCATTTAGAGTTTTCCCCATAGAAATGAATGGAGAGTCCCCACAAAGATATAATTACAAACCTGTGCGTGTGTGGCTCTGTGTGGCCATTCTACGTCTCCTCTGCGTCGCACAGTTTTCGCCAGGTTCCTTCTGCTGTCCAGTCGTATGCAGTTTGGTGATTTGGTGTTTTGTAAGTTGGCCGTGTGGTATTGCCAAAGCCCCCTGTGACCCGGCAGCAGATAAGTGGCTGGTAGATGGATGGATTTCTTTCCATTTGCACTGAAAGGTCAGTTATATGTTCAGATGTGACTAAGCTTAGAAAAGTGTCATGGGCGAGACGGCAGATCCCCTGAGGGATTTGGTGCGTCACCCAGGGTGGAAAAGGGTGCATTGTGGACACAGATCTTGAGTCATCTCACATCCATCTATAAGCAAAAAAAAGCCCAGTCAAGCCGTACTGACAAAACCTGCTGTGAACGAGGACACCGGTGGCCTTGACAGGGAGGAAGAAACACGTGGAACATAAATAGGATTCGGTGGCCCAGTAGATACAGCCCTTGAGTGTGCGAACAGGATTTGTGGGACAGCAGAGGCGGCCATCAAACATGCTGCGTTTATTTAGTCGGCCTTCAGCAATAACCTTGGTGACGTTTCTTTACTGTTTCCATGGCACGATGTCCCCAAAGATTCACCTGGTACCCCCAGCTCACACCAGGGGCCTGACGGCGAGAACAGGCAGGGGCAGGGCTGCTTGCCCAGGCCAGCGATTCACAACGGGCCGGAGGTGCCATTATGTGCACAAGTACGAAGCTGCTGATCTGCTGCTGATGTGCAGAAAAGCAAGCAGGCACAGAATTTGCATGGGACCTTCCAGACCATTTCAGATGCACATCAAGTTACAGGCAGCTGGAAGACATTGTTTTCTGTGCAGGTGGGGTACATCAAGCAGATAATGCAACTGCGTAAATGTATAAAATGTACTAAACCCAGTATGCCCAATCTCATAAAACTATGCAGTTCATTACTGAATGCAGAAGGAAATAAAAACAGGTCACACCTTCAGGTGCATTAATACTTTAATACGGTGCATGTTAACTTTCCTGGTCACTGTCAAGGACAGTATACCTGTTTTGATCAGTAGTGCTCTGGTCTTCTAAATAAGATATAACCGGTGAAACCGGTAGCTAAGGAGTAAAAGGAGGAGCCTGCGGGATGAGACGAGCAACCGGTCCGCCGCCGGTGACCCAGAACAACCGTGAGGACACTCACCCCCCCCACAGTCCACGTCACTCAGCTTTAACACCGAGTCAGCAGGCATTTTGCCTGGGACCAGCTGGGTTAAGTACTGCTTGTAGATCTGCCCCCCTCCCCCATTCGGCTGATTTTCTATATATAGTCTATTCATCTCTATCACCATTGAATTTGGTTGGAAAACTGAACAATAATCGCATGCTCTCATTTGACACGATGCCCCAGGAACGCCATAAGAGCAGTAGCACAGAGAAACAGCTTTCAAACACAAACAGGAAAGGCTGTCAGGGTAAATGGCTCAGGCGATTGGTGCACATGTTAAACCCCATATAAAATGCGTGCCGTGTAAAGTTCTGCATGGAAAGTTATGATGATTTAAAGCGAAACTGCACCAGGTCTCGGGTCATATGCCTTTTATACCAAAATTTTAATATAACACAAATTACATTTTTTTTAAAGAAACGGTTTAAAACGTTTGCCAAGAGGCACTACAAAACACCAAGCAATGGTGAGTGCATGGACATTATAAAAATATACGTGATTAAGCAATGGACGTGTTTGTGCAAATTGCATTTTTTTCTCATAATCCGAAGCAAAAAAATAGAACAACAACTGTCAAATAAATCGACGTAGGCAATTTGTGTGTTTTGGAGGTGGGGGCTAAAAAAAGGAGGAAACTTGTGGTAATATGTTTTTACAGAATCCCACACGTTTTCATCTGAACAATTATTAAAGTGGGGCCAATCGCGACAAAGGCTGCTAGGGGAAGGCTGGCTCCACCTCCCCTGTGCGCCTGCCTCCGAGCTTTTAGTGTATATAATCCCTGAGTTGACCCAGAAAACAGGCAGTCGTTTCAAGAGTCGATGCCTGCTTTCTATGCTCTGGCCCCGCTCGAGTATGAAGCTTAACCCCATGGAATATACGTGCTAATCCAGCGGACCCTCGCCGTGCAGTTTTTAAAGCAACAAATATAACTGAAATTACAAAGTCAGTGAACTTTGTAGCAAGAACATATACCGGTATGTATATTTTATGAACGGGAATACACGGCCGAGGTTGTGTTCGTTTGCTTTAGGTGGAGGATCCATTGTTCGCTTCTCCGTTTTTTTTCCCTGTCTTCCGAATCACTTTTAACGTGGCGCTCTGTAAAACGGCATGTTTTAAAGCGAAAATAATTCGTCAACATTATTGCAAAATGCGTGGTTAATCACTTCGGGCAAGTCTGTCCATAACAATTGTGTTTCATGCTTAAAGGGGCTTTAAATACGGCTATACCTGTTTGCAGCGCCTATGTGGTCCTGTCGTGCGCGTGACATTATCTGCTTACTTATTTGTTCCATATATACGGTCTTATTTCTTAAATCGGAGCCTGCCATAAAAATGCTAGTTGTGCATTACAGGTAGAAGAGAAGCTTGACTTTTAAGGGGATTGTCCAAAAGATCGTGCCCGTTAGCTGAACGTTTCGCGTCCTTTAAACGTGCAGCGACTTACCGTCGCTGGATTTTAGCCCCGTTCGTTCAGGCACAAAGAACCGCATACCCGAGGCTGCGGAGGAGCTTGCCTGCTTTCCACATAATGTTTGTAAAGAAGGGAAATATTGGAAAGAAACTGCTGATCTCGGTTCTTTTTTTTTTCTTTCAAGAAAGCGCCCCGCGGGAAAGAACCACACTGAGTCAGATTATCTACTCCGTGTCGCTTGCGACTTTAAATATTGTAGTGTAAAAAAAAAAAACTGTAAGAAAGGGGCTGGGAAACGGCGACGTGACAATAACGTGGATGGCGGAGGCATTCTCACCCTCCCTGCTCATTCAAGCAGCCAGTGCACATGTATGTGTATTTTGTTCCTAATCAGTTAAGCACGTTCGGTTTTGTCCAGTATCCATGGCTGTTGATGGCCGTAGGGACCTTTTGTCGCACTGTGACACCGCTTTTGCTGACAAGTAACATCGTTGTCGAAGCCGCGCAATATTTAGTCAAATGTAGTGCTTCCCTGGGTTTACTTGCTTAATACCTTTTGTGTTCGTGCATTTTGGCCTATTATGTAGCTAATTCCCACGTTAATTACTCTTCTTGGACTCCTAGCAAAAATAGTATGGTGGCTATTTAAAATTTCCCTCCGCTGACCCACACAGCTATCTGATAAGTCAGTAAAGATGAACGCAACATGGACAATAATTATCATCAGGGTAACTGGGTAGGATTGTCCTCGGGTCTGTGTTACATTAGTACCTCCACCTTTTGCAGATTCTTAAACGGTGAAGTTTGCTTTTTCTCTCTGATCAGTGATTGGAGGAAGACACCATGGCTGATCACATGATGATGTCCATGAATCATGGGTTCCGGATGGGGATGAGCGGCGGCCTGCAGACGGGGCCCCAGCAACACGGACCCCAGGCTGCCATGCGCGGCATGCCCGCTGGACAGATGATGCACTATGGCGGTGGATCCCAGGGTGGCATGGACGGCGGCATGCGCCCGCGGATGGGCATGGTGGCGAATGTGAATGGGCCTGTGAACGGAGCTCAGATGGGGCACCACCACCAGATGTCTGGCGGCATGATGTACAGCCAGCAGCACCACCCGCAGCAGCAACCACAACAACAGCAGCAGCAGCATCACCTGGTCCAGGGCCCCCAGCAGCAGTACATGGGTGGGGGCCTCACCTCTCAGCAGCTCATGGCCAGCATGCACTTGCAGAAACTCAACACGCCGTACCATGGACACCATCTCATGCCCATGAACGGGAATCACATGGGCGGCGGACCGCAGTACCGGGTGGGCGCCGCCCAGCTGGCCGGCATGCCTCACATGGGTGGCCCAGCGCTGGGCCTCAATGTCATGGACACGGACCTGATCGACGAGGAGGTGCTGACCTCTCTGGTTGTGGAGCTGGGCTTGGACCGTGTTCAGGAACTCCCAGAGCTCTTCCTCGGCCAGAACGAGTTTGACTTCATCTCAGACTTTGTGAGCAAACAGCAGCCCAGCACCGTCAGCTGTTGAGAGTCTCGGGGTTAGGTGCTGTGTTTGGATCACCCTGGGCCAAGGCTGGTTGGAGGTCGGGAACGACCGGAGGCCAGCCTGGAGTCCTGTGTGCTTGTGTGTTTCTGTGGCTGTGGGTGTACTGGCATACACGCACATTCATGTTTTGTGTAAACAGTTAAAACACTGAAAAGGGAGAAGATGTCTTCAACCACATGTCCTGGAGGACGTCTCGGTACTTCGTGGTGGTGCTTCTCAGCCTCGTCTGCCTTCCTCCCCCTGAACATATGGGATGAATGTAACCTCTCCTTGCAGGATTCAGAAGCCACTTGGAACAATATATATATATATATACACACACACTGTGTTGCCTCAGTTGAAACAATCAGACTCTACTGCAGTTTATGAAATTATATTCATTCAATCCCTCACATCAAGTGATTAACATGCAACTAAATAGAAGCGTTGGGGGGTATGTTTGGGAAGGGTGAGGGCGATTCGGCATTTTGGGATGGGGTTGGTATATATATATATATTTATTTGTATTTTTTTTGGGCATGCATGTAGAAGTTGAGGCCTTGTGCGTCAAACCCAATTCTTGTACAACACATGTACACCTGCTGATGCATTCCATAAATACCGCCTCTACACTTTAGCTTGCACTGATATTCACGCTCAGCTGTTTTTTTTTGTGCAGGTGTCACAGCCAAATCTAGCACAGGAATAACTTCCTAAATTCACGCTTAGGTTAGCAAATGCCTTATACTTATTGCTTTGGTTTTTGTGGTTAGGGCCTAAGGAATCCAGTGATTTTAATTTTTTTTTATTTAGAATAAAAACGATATGGTCATAATGATGGCCTACTCGATCAATGTGGCTTGGTTGAAAACTGATTTTATATGGTCATTACTGAAAGGTAGAAAAATCTGCCAGGGATTTTTGGTTTTGTACGATTTCTACTGATGTGATTAACGATAACACTGAAAGATATTCTTAAAAACAACCCACTGATTGCTAGGACAAATTTGACTAGGTGTCCAGCACAGCGCTGTCCTTTTGGTATTTTTAGCCAAGCACAAGTCCAGCTTCGAAATAGGGCGTGAATGATGTTTGGCTTGCGGAGTTTGCCTGTCAACTTTGGCAAAGCAACGAGGAACTTAAGATATCGTCTCGTCTCATGTTGCAACTAGTCCCTTTATTTTCTTCTGGTACGCTGCCAATTTCCTATGTGTGGTTCATGATGGTGAACGTTGTATGCAATGCCTCTGTTCTCAACCAGCCCAGCTAACAAAGGTTGGAGGCACCACTGTCAACAAGTTACTTAGACCAGATGCCTGAAGACAGTGTAGATTCCAGGACTTGAATTATCAATTTCCCCTGGAGAAATTCAAGAAGCTGGTTTGCCATGTAAAATTGAGTTGCTTGGCCACGTGTTTCTATACACTAGTCACTGACCCTGTATGCTGAACACTGTTGCTATTTCTAGTTCATAGGCAGAGTTCCCAATTATCCCAGTACCATCTCAGTGGCTACACTTCTATAGCTTCATAAGGAGTAAGGACAATGGTCTTCCTCAGCCATGATTTACTGGAAAACAAAACAAAGTGCAAGAAGCAGAGGTGTGTTTGCGTGACTGGATGGTGTAAAGTGTTGATGACCATGACAAAGGTTAGTCCTAGAGTTGCTTAAGCAGGTTTGACATTTTACGTGCTGCCAAAACCACGTGTGCTCTCGGCCCAAGTATACCTGAGTTTTAATCCTGGGTCCCGCGGGAACTGAATGATAAGACCCACCTATGTCATTTCTGGTCTGTGTCCTCAGCATAGATCAGGAGTGAACGGGAAGCCACCTCAGTATGGGAATCTGCAGGGTGGGAGCTGAATAATTGGGGGCTATTGCCCATGTGAGAACATGGCAGGTCTCTTTCTTTGGACTTCCCAGGTTCTCTGAAGTTCTACAAAGATCACTTGCATTTTGACCCTTCCCCCAACCTTTTTCTCAATCTCTGTTTCACTTTGTTTAGTGTTCCCTTTCATGTTACTGATTCTATTTGGGAAAAAATGTATTTATTTTCAGCAATAATAATAAAATATTTATTTAATGAATAAACCAGATCATTGCTTCATCTTCTTACCTTCTGTCAACCCACACAACAGGTGTCTGTTAGTCAAGAGTGGGATTGGGATGATCATTATTGTTATTCATAACTTATTTGAATTATGCATGTTTCATTAAGTCCACTAATATTGATGACCATCCATCCATATTCCAACTGCTTATCATGGTTAGGATCGCAGTGATCAACCTCTCCAAGGCACTTTTAGAGAACAAGGGAGGGGTGCGCCGTGGATGAGATCCAAACACGGATTTTGGCTGGCGTGGAGATGCCAAATAGCCTAACTGCATGTCTTCGAATTGCAGGAGGAAACCGGAGTTACTGCAGGAACCCTGCACCACACAAAGAATATGCAAAAGAATGTGTTTGAGCTACCGACTCGAGGTGTAAGGAGGTGCTGAGTCAGTGTACCACAACAATGTCTATTTTGCAGTGATAGGTCACTATTTTGCCAAAGGAGTTCATGACCTGACCATTCCTTAAGAGTACAAGATTAGGACTTGTTCCTCTTGGGAACTGACCTACAGCCTTTTGGTCGCAATCCTTTTCTACAATGACACCTACTACCACAGCAAATAGCCTTAAATCGTAGGGACTATTGTTTTATATTCAGTGGTTGGGATGATACCACTTTCCTACATATGGTTAAACTTGATGGTGTAGATTGAACAAATTCCTGCAAATATCACTTATTGTATTCCTCTTTCCATTCTAGAAGCTCTTGTGATGTTTCACTGACCACAATGCATTGTAGACATTATCGGAAACCCTTTTCAGCTGCTCATTACCAAGTCACATCTGTCTAAAACTGGATGCTCAGAGGAAATTGTTGGACCAGGCCTGTCCTAATCACGCACTGAGCAAAAGGACAGTAGATTGAGGACTTCAGCTTCATCTTGTTGGAGAATGTAGTTGGATGCAGGGCTTGATAGGTCTGGCCTTGCTGCCTGGGCTTTGGCCCAATGGGAAGGAGGCTTTTCTCGAGACTGCCAGTTGCAGCTTGGGTACAAGCTTGCCAGTGGCTTGGGCAATAGGTGTACTGGGCAGCACCCAACACTGAGACCCAGCAAGGAAGTGCTAAGCATGGGCGGGGGGACAGATATGACACCAATGGCAAGCACTCTTGTCTTTGTTTACTATATGCTTCACTGCAGTGTGTTCAACACAACAAAAATCACTTAAATGCAGGTTCGGTTGAAGGCTGCCTGTGTTTTCCTGCATGCTTCTCTTGTTTTGTGTCAGTGTCGAGCTTCCCCCCACACACAGGCCAGACGAGGCGTACACAAAAGAGGGTGTGTTCAGCCGTAATCCACACTTGTTTGTTTCTGTTCTTTGTTTTGCTCTTGGCAAACGGAGGGGTTGCTCAACGTCCTCCTCCAATCCTACCATTCGCTCGAATCTTGAGCACTCGAAGCAGCATTGACGGGAATGAATAAAAACTAGGAATTTCCAACTTGAAAGGTCAGCAACGATCAAGCTATGCTGAAATTCCACTCACTGGTTTGAGTCAACACTACGGCTGGATTTCCATTGTGCACGGCACACAGGGCAAGCCGTCCCTATTGGACCCTCTGTAGTGTCAAAAATTTTATTCTGCACTCATCCGTTTTGATCCTGCATACAGCAAACAGGGCAGGACACCAGACTTTCAGAAAACTCTTCATGTCCTAATGGCAGTTATGGTAAACCATAGCTGGAGTTAAAACAAAAGTAAAAAATTAACTTAGAAGTGTTGATACCAGCAAAACTGATAATAAAAATCCTGGCTGAGAACAAGAGACTTCAAGTCCTGGCTTGTATCCTGCTTACTGGGTTTTAGTGACAGTTTGTCTGCAAGTGTTTTGGGACTCGTGCTGCAATCTAACAGCTTCAACAGCTCCGATGGAGCAGTAACCAAGGTGACCCACCAAAAAGGAGACATCAACAGCAGACCTGACATGCCCGTCCTGAAGGACTTCCTCATTGCCCTGCTGCCATGTTTACAGTGTACCGTCTGTCACGCATGCTGCTTAATACGACCTTCACCCTATGACCATTCCTTGATTCCTCAAAGACCACAATGTAAGCTGTTTTGAGATCTTTGAGATCGCCTCCCCTGCCATTACTGTTTTACCTCGTACACACGTCACCTCCACGGCCTCCCATCAGGAAATAGCTGCAATGAATGCGTATGCAATATGCTGAAGACTCTCTGTGCTGCTCCCTACCAGAGATGTTCAAGCATCAGCAACTCATCCTCCTTTGTGATAATTCACCCCCCCCCCCCCCCAGGAAAGACATGTTTCAGACATTCCCTGTTGGGGTAACACCCCCTTGCTTCTTGCCCTTGGGCTTTCTTCTAGGGCTTCGTCCGGCTTCTCAGGGCAGGCAGCAGTAACCAGGAAACCGAGTCAATAATGTGAGCACCCCCCATCCCCCATCCCCTTCGGCACTCATTCCGTTCTGCTGGCCCAGCCATTCTTCCCACCCTTGATAGGACCAGCTCATCTTTGAAGGCCTAAGTAGATCATGGATCCCCAGGTTGGACCTAACTGCTGCTTACAGGTGGCCTGGACAGCCGAGCTAGTTGTTAAGGATCATGCCTTCAGTAGATATCTTCTTCTCTCAAATCTAAAAGTGTGTGAGGGCTGCAGTGTTGGTATAGCCACTCGTGGTCTGAAGCAAAGGCATTCCAGCTGCAGCACCCCCCACTGACTTCAGCATGAACAAAGGCTGCACCCCCCCCCCTCCCCCGTGTCACCCCCACGCCTCCCTGGGAGTACCAGTAACTAGCTAAGCCCACATGTCAAGAATGCCAGTGACTTAGACCTATCAGCCGACTGAAAAGGCACGCTAGAAATTTGGGGATCGGTGTACAGACCAGCATGCAGAAGCACAAACAGCATTCCTCTGATAAACTGCCACGCTCCTCTGTCTCTGTCCATAAGGTCCCCTCGAGGCTCCCTGCCCCACACGGTGTCCCCCACCCCCAGCCCCATGTGCGGCAGCACCCCACCCCCAGCAGCCTCCCAGCCCCTCTTGTATGGGTCCTTCTCTTTAGGATCCCAAGTTCTTTGGTCTGTCTAAAAATAATACTTTTATTTCTTTAATTTCCTTTTTTGCCTCCTCTGTGTTCTACTTAGATCTGACTGTAACAGACTCAGTGACATCGAGGCACCATATGAGAATGCACGGGTATTTCTTTGGGTTTAAAGCATCCAGACAGTTCATCTTTTATAGAATATTTTCTGCCCTGTGGGGACATCTGGGGTAGCGGACTCTCCTTGGACTCAAACACGTTACCACCTGAGCAGAGGCCAATTTCCCATCCTGCTACACTGAACAGCAAACATGGTTAAACATACTGATGTAAAATGTAACCTACATAAATATTTTCCCTTCGTGTCGCTAGTGATGAACTCCTACCAGACCCCCCAAACACAAAATAGCCAGCAATGGGTAGCAGGGAGGGACAAGGAACAAAGGGGCCGGTTTGTGGGGCTTAATTCTGAATAATAAATTTTAAATGCTGCTGCCTGTTATTCCAATTTGACATAAATTTTCTCCCTCGGCAAGAAACAAAGCAAAATGCTGATTAAGACCAGTAATGCTTCCTTAACTCCTGGGAGAAGGGCACAGTCAGAACCAAGTCCCCGCCCCCAATGACCTCACAAGGGATGTTGTGTTACAAAGAAATTAATTGATTGGCTGTACAACAGCTCCTTCTCCTGCAGGTCTTTAGGAATAACAGTTGGGTTTCTCCATTCTCCCCTCTCCTTCCTCAGGGAGATACCACACAACTGACAGATGTACAGTCACAGATCTATGAGATCTTACCAGGGCAGCATCTTATTGGCAAATGGGTTACCATTAGCAACAAGCATCTACACAAGAGGTTCCATTGCAACTAAATTAATTAATTTCCTGCCCCAGTCAAAACAACAATAACAAAGTGATGATGTCAGCCCATCGCCTTTGATGGCAGCGGGTCATATCTGCTCAAGGTTCGTTGAGACATTGCAGAAATGCCATGGCCCAGAACGGGGGGAGGACCACCCCTCCCCCCAAAAGCAGTAGGCTAGACCCCCGCAGGGATGTGGGAGAGTGTGGGTCCTTGGAAACAGTCTGATGAGTCACGGAGCAGCACAGCATGCTAACAGGGCCAGTCACGGTGACTCGGACACGTGTACTCACTGCTGTGGGGAGGGGCATTTAGATAAGTGAGTGTTAATCCATAGAGTAAATAACTACCTGGAAGGCACTAGGGTAAACACCTTTAAAGGATGATTCGATACTTTGTTTTCACCACAGAGGCTACGATGGAGCTCTATGTCTTTCATGTTGAACTTCTTATTTGTGGTTTTTTGGTAGGTGCTCTGGTTTATCTGTATAACTATGCTTACATGTATTTTCTGACTGTGTTTTGCCCCAAAAACACATGCCTGTATGGATGCATAGAGGATGCATTCAGACGTGTGTAAGCATGAGCAGACGTGTAACACTGATACACAGGCAGCCTCCATATCTACTACGTCGGTGGTTTTGGTCAATCAGCAGAGGCTCTGAGGAGCTGCTTCCTGTTTTCGCTGTTAGGATGTGGTTAGATTTACAGTACATCATGCCTTCTTCGCCTGGAGTGCAGCCTCTTCACAGCCAACCGCATGAACCCGCGCACTGATGTGAAATTCTCTGTCATCGCCTGCGCAGAGGAGAGCGATGGAGACGAAAAAAAAAAAAAAAAAAACACACAACGATTTTTTCATTTCTCACAATGAAACATGCCACCCGTGCTGGCCCGTGTCCCGTAACTGAGTCACCCAGGCCACAGGAAATGGAGGAAATACTGGCCAGTCCTCATCTCTGAAAGATCTATCTGTGGGTGCAGTCACATGGCCAAGCACACACAAATCATAATGTCAGCATTACAGTAGTAAGTCAAATAGCAGAATGGATGAAAGCCATAAGAGAATAAAATCTACAAAATTTAGTGTGCTAGGTAATATTTATAATCCAATGGAGACTTTGGCAGACAGTTTGAGTTAAATGCTTGTTGCAGTTGTTCTAGATAAGAGCCCCCAAAAGGCAGGGAGACGAAATGAAGGATCATGTTAATCAGATCAGTGCAATCTCCTGGGAGGTCTGAAGCCAAGCACAGAGAGGGGGCGCTCAAACCACATCTGCCCTTCTTTATGGAGTGAGAGGAGAGCCACTGGGCCATCCGTCACACACCTGGCAATGTGCGGCGCCCTGGGAGGTGATGTAACAGTCCAGACTGCATTATCCCAACCACGTTCACCTACGTGATTGTGAAAGATTTACTTATATTGAGTCTAGCACCTTTTTCAGAGCCCTGCTGATGGATGCATTATGGCGCCATCTGGTGTCCGTAACTAATCTGGACTCATCAGTAGTACGACCTATTTCAGCATTAATCTGATGATAATGGATAAACATCTGTGAGGCAGCTGACTCTGAGAGAACCCTGGGTACTAATGGCATGTGACTGGTACAGTGGTCTCGGTCATCAGACACTGTGATATTTATCTATTGTGAAGACACCGTTAGACAGATCTTGCCTTGCTGGTAAGCTCTTCCACAGAACCTGATTTCACTGGTGCCAGTTTTCCCGACTAGCCATCTGAATTTATAATTGATAGCTGACATCTCCATTTCCACTGCAATGTCCCTTGGGAAGCGTTTGCTTACACTTGGTATTTGATCAGGTCACTTGGTCACTTGGTCACTTACTTAAAGGAGGTGCACAGAATGGCTGGGGGGGTCACTCTCTAACCTGAAACACACAGTTGTGTGTTTTAAAATCCGTAATCATATCCCCCTCAGGCTTATTCCTCTCTTAGTCGGTACACATTATTCTGATGCTCTGTATCATTTTGCATGTTGGTTATGTTACATATTTCGTCAAGTGGCTGAGATAGACAGATCCCTGTGTTTCGCTTTGAATTGTAAACGATGTGGTATATTTCTACACAGCAAATTGTTTTATTTCTCACTTTTCTAAAATGAGTGTCTGTAGCAGTTTCCTAGGTAGCTATGCGATTCCTGGCCAGGATTAGTACACTCGAGAAACTGGGGGGTGAGTCTGGCACATCTACCATCTAGTGAATCTACTTTTCTGACTAATCACTTGGGTCTGTTAAACTGATGGCGCGTGCTTACATAATAGGGACTTTGCAGCCTGTCAGTTGAGTCAATCAGACACACTGAGTTCTGTCAGTCCCTGAGATGATCTGATGGAACATGCTGACATGAATCTACTAGATGTGTTGGGGGGAGGGTGGATGTCAGATCCTGAGCTAACCTGACTAAACATGGCAACATCGTGGCAATATGAGCTTCCCAGCAGCCCCTGGAGTGAGATCACGCTGCCTTTGGCCACATTGTGTTTGTGGATATTGCTTAATTGGCCATAAGTGCATCCAGTGTGACACAGTATGGAATTAATGAGTTGAGTAAAATTTTGAGATGCACAGAGTTAATCATAGTGATCCTAAACTACAATGATTATATCTAAGTAACCAAAAACAAATAAAATTATTCAGAGTTGTTAAATGCGGATTCATTTGAACGTGCTCACTGGCCAATGCATTGTCTTACATCTCTTCCTGCAGAAAGAGATGTGACCGGTTGCTAGGGTAACAGGAATGCTTGCTTGCACTCCCAGCATGCCTACAGCACGCTTTTGCCCAGTTGCTAATGGGAAAGAAGCTGTACGCGGCCACCTGGATGGCATATGTGCAGCGCCTGCCCTTCTAAGGGCTGCTGCCAGGAAGTCCAGCACGCTCTGTGCGTGAATGCAGAGGGGCATCCCTCCGAAACCAGGCGCAGGCCAACACAGGGAGCACCGACATCACTCAAGATACTTTTCTAATTAACCAAAGATAAAATACAGATGGGGCATTGATTTAAAAAAAGTTACACCTTGCATCTGTTTTTTTTCTCTGCACCTGTAAAGCATTCATTACTGGAGCCGATTCTGATCGTTAACAGTAACACACATTCCTGCTTACCTGGTCAAGGTGCAAGGAACAGCGGCTTCTAATGAGCAAGTGGGATATCCAAACAGCTCAGCAAATATTTTTTTGCAGACGGATGCTGCAAAAAAGATTACATCATTCTCAGCCGCTGACATCTTGTATATCTCGGGCAGAAGTTGCTTTGAGACACGGCCATTGAACACAAACACTTGCGTTACTGAAGTTCATCCCTTTTCCATAACTGCTGATCCAGTGCGTGGTCACGGTGTGCTTGGAGCATATCCCAGAATGCTCTGGCAGGGACACTCTGGATGGGATGGCCATCCACAGCAGGGCACACACACTCATGCGCCATCAGTCACTGACGGTAATTTAGACACCATTTTGTCTAAGCTGTTTTTGGACGGTGAGAGAAACTGCCGTACCTGGAGAAAAACACCATAGAACTTGCATAGCATGCCGCAACGAGCTGAGTGCTTGTGATTCTGTAGATCATTTGCATCGCGAACTTCCCCTACAGAAGCTATAACACCCCATGAGCTGAAAGACTAGAATATTGCTGCTACATGCCACCTCGCTGGCACGGCCGGACCAGTCTCAACGCCCCACTGCATGGCCACCTGGCCCAATGACATCACCCAACCAGCAACAGATCTGGGACTTCAGGTGGGTCCAGGGAGATTTCTCGTGATCAGGGTTCCACTGTTGCCATGGCGGTTTGTGCAAATGAAACCGAGAAAATGAGATGTGCGATCATAACTGACCCAGAACCAAAGATTACACAACAGTCCTCTGTTCAGTGACACATCCCCAGCTTCTCTGAGGAGCACAACATGGCAAACCGTGCTGAATTTACGTCCGCGGTGAAGTCCGCAACCCTTTGATCGTCCACCTTATTCGAACTCTGCCTCCTACGCAGAACCCAAATTTTCATTTCGAGCCACGTGTTAAACAGCCATTCTGTTGAAGAGGCTTCCTTACCACGCGCTTTGCACGAAAACACAGCTAACACCGTTTATGACGGTTGACGCCTACGTCAAATCAAAACGTCCCAGTGATTTCTAAGTGTTCACTTAAAAACAAGCTACTGCGCACTCCTGATGCATATTGGCAAAGGTATGAGGGGAGCAGCCAAAAAATAAATAATTCAGTAACCCTTGAGTCTCGTGCTCTAACTCCAGGGACCTGTATTAACGATACAGACGTGAAACAGAAACGAGTATTTCCTCATTCCTCAGAGGCATGCCAGTTTTCAGGTTGGCAGTCTGAGATTGAAGCAAGATCTCAGGGGACCCGCCCCCTCAGTCCAAAATGTGCCGTATCATAGCACGCAGGTCTTCACAGTGGGCTCGGTAGAGCACCAATAAAGCACATCCTGAAAAAACCTGCCCCTTCAGCAACCTTTTGCATTGCCATAATTATTTTTTGTGCAATTTTGTGCATTTTAACCCCATATGTGAAGCACTTTAAGCTGCATTTCATGAATAAAAAGTGCTATTTAAATAAAGATAATTAGTTTTATTGTTTTTGCTTGCAGGTTCACTTAGGGGGGGGGGGGGACAAAAAAGATCAGATAGATCAAAAATGAAAAATAAAAGTATCTAGCCACTACTATGAGTGCAATAATGATTGCAGCAGAGAAATTCCACAGGGTAAATAAAGGATCGGCTCAGCTTCTAATTCATTTTATTGAACCGTATTAAGTAAGAATGCTCTCAACGTATACCTTCTAATATAGTATAAAAAATAAAAAAGTACAAACGACAGGAAACAGACAGAGCAATCGCATTTAACATCGATGAGGATATATAGACTGTCCTTTCCATGACAGCACATTCAGTAACTCTTTATTCCAGTACATCTCAAAGCTGTATAAAGTATGATGTGGGAAAAAAACAAATCGCCTCAGTAGAGGTCAGTACAGAATCAATCCCAAAAAGTTGGGGTCAGAGCTAGTGTTTATCCGGGAATTTACATGGGGTGGGGAGATAACAGTCCTTTATTAAAAAAAAAAAAAAAAAAGCCTCGACTGAGGGTAAAAAGAGCCATCTTTTCCAGAGTTAAAGGGAATTTGTAATATATATATATATTTATATATATACACACACAAGATAAAAATTCTTAAAAACACAGGCCAAAAAGGCCAGAACAGTCTTTATAAAGTGAGCTTGGGCAAGAGGTCAAAATTAAGAACCAAGGTCCAGCAGTACGGTGGTGAGTGTAGTTTTCAGTGCTGCCCTTGGGGCAGGCGGTACGTGCTGCATGAGAGGAAACCAAGGGGCGGCGATCTCTACTCGCTTGGTGCCAAAACATTCAAAGAACCATCACGTCCCTCGAGGGAGGGGGGCCGGGAAGGGCAGCAGAGGCCCACAGGTGACACTTCAGGGCCCTAAAGACTGGCCGTGGCTGATTCGTGTGAGGGTCAGCAGCTTGACCTTTGACCCCAAAGGCTGGTGTGTGATTGCTACAAGGATGGTCAGCAAGTGCCTTCTCTGTGCGCATCATATACCGTGTGGAGCAGGTTCCAGTTTGGGGGGGGGGGGGGATCTTCCCAGGACGCTTAGGGCCTCCCCTGTTTGAGTCTGTCGATGTGGAAGGTCAGTTTGAGGGCGGGGCCAAGCTTCAGCCCCATGTACTTCATCATCATGTCACTGCGCAGCAATAGCAGGGCCCTCCCGTCAATCTCCTGAAACATAAGCCAACAGAGATGGAGGGGTTGGTGACGCCCAGGGACCGGCTCTCCAGCTCCTACACGAAGTACCACATGACACGTTAATGCCTGGCGATGGTGCTACCAAATGAAAATACATGTGCGGAAGCGTGAGAAACGCTCTCTGAAAGCTGCAGTGATTAAGGGGGGGATATCTGTGGTTACAGCCCTGCCTTTAAGTACCAGGCATCACAGCATTCCTGTGTGCCAACAGCTAACATGCTTAATGCTCCCTACATACAAATAAAAGATGGTTTTATTTTTAAATTTTATTTACCTAGTTTTGAAATGGTTTAGATGCGTTTATGCTGACACACTAAAAAGTGCAACTGGGCAACAAATAACTTGTAAATTATAGTTAGTGAAAGGTCTGGAGATTTCACATCAAATGCGAACTGCTGTTGCGATAAAACAACGCACTTGATTTACGAAACCGCAAAAGCACAAGGGTGATGATTTTAAATGAGAGGGAGGCCACCTTCATAGTGCTTATCGGTGTGATTGTGGCTGGGTGGCTGAAGTGTAGCTACCTCTCAGCCCTGCTGTGGTAGGGGTGTGAACCTGTCCCACGCTGATGGCTTTAGGTGAGAATCACCCTCACCGTCATCAGCGGCAGTTAGCTGTTTAAATGCTTGTCAGCTTCCATATCATGGGATATTTACTCAGGTGCACCGCGACCAGGCTACCTCCCCGAAAGGCATATGCACTGTGAGTTAGACCCGACCCAAAAAAGGGGGTGGTCTGGGTACCAGACCCACAACTGATGCCCTGCGGGGTCCATCATACCACATCACACCCCACCAAAGGCGCTCGCCTACGTGTTTCCGGAAGAGGTCGGCGTGCGGGCCAAGCTGGGGGTCGACATCCCGGATGAATTGCATCACGTCCTCCACTGTCCACAGGCTGGGGTCCTGCCCACTGGGCCAGGGGCTCTCTCGGGTGCCCAGGAAGCGGTCCGAACCTGGGGGAGGGTGTTGCAAAGGAGGCCGTTTCTGGCTCCGTGTGTGAATTTGGCCATTTCTGCTAATCATGAGCATGTTCTCTGCAGGACACTGCCAGCAGTGGTATCCTGGCTGGACCCCACAACCTTCTGGTTGTATGGTAAGAGGCCAGCTATAGGTACATTTTATATGGCAGTCACAGTCACTAGCAGTCAACGGTGCAGTTTTGCAGAAGCTCCTCTGGCGAGCGAAGGCACTCCTGGCTGATAGAAGCCCTCTAATGTGCGAGACGCGTGTCAGCCTGGGTGGCCTGTTTGGACACTGACCTGCGGAGCTCAGGCGAAGCAGCTTGCTGGGGGGGCTGCCCTGCTGGGAGAACGAGCGCAGGGCCAGGGGGCGGCCTGGCATGCCGGTCGTAAGTGGCGAGGGCTCCGGGTGCTCTGGCCCACCCCCAACTCCGTTCTCCAGGACTAAGGGCTCGGCTGGAGGGGTGGAGGAGGATCATGTGCAAAATATATAACACAGAACCAGCCCCTTGGCTAAAATCAACCTTTTCTAACTCATTGAAAAGGATAAATACTGTTCTCCTGTATCGCATGTCGTCAATTGGTTCCACAACCAACCACAATACTCCAAACACTACAATACTACACAGTACTCCAAATCCGCGTTCGTTCAAGAGCCTTATATAAATGTGCCTATATACTTCGCATATACACCTATTCCCAACCTGTAAAATACTTTAAACCATGCTTGGATTTGGACCCTTATCTTGCACAAAACGGTATCACAAGAACGCAATTAACAAATGCAAAATAACTGCACAATTAGCGACTGCTAAAAACACCGCACAAATAGCGAGTGCAACTTTGACACCAAACAGTGCTAAACAACAACCAAGCAATGAAAAGTTAGGATGCTGGCCAGCATCTGTCACAATATACAGTGTGTTGACATACACCACACTTACACACTTTGCGTATTATTGAATATTAAGTTTAAGATCGGTTAAAATTTATTTTGGTCACATTGCATACACATACTTACATAGACAGACATACATATTGGCCATGTAAGGTGCAGGTTAGGGTTTTAGCTTATTACACCTACCCTTCTTACAGATTTTCTACTTAGTAACCCTTTCACTATTATTTTCCACAAAACACATTTTTTAAACATTTCCCAACTAATTTACCATCAACTATTAATTTCGATATGCTCTTTCCATTTCAATATCATCAATTATCATTTTAACTTTACCGGGGGGGGGGTGGGGTGTACCTTCAGAAGAGTGACGGAGACTTTTCGCCAGCTTGTGGGTGACCTGGCCACTGTAGGAGTCGTGCAGGAATCGCTTGGTACTCCGGCCCTCAGCAAAGCTCTTCCTGTCTGGGATAGGCAGAGACACATGCCTGTCACACGCACGCACCAATTAGACGCAAGTATCCCTCCGGGAGGCAGACAGGCGGGGCCTGGGACAGGGCCTCACCGCTGTAGGGATAGTGGGGGCCCCCCAGGGACACGGGCTGGCTGCCGAAGAGGTTGTCACTGTGCAGGTTGTGGCAGAGCTTCTCGAGGAAACGCAGCACGTAGGTGACGCTGTTCACGGCCGGCAGGGTGAGCGTGTGGTGCTGCTGCTCAAAGTAGGCTGGTTTGGGGGGGGGCAGGGCCTGATTAACAAACACCGAGAAAAGCAATAAGCCCCGCCCCCGCGATGAGAAGGCTGCCAGCATCACCTGATATGACCTCCCCGCCGTGGCCAGGCTTCAGGCAGGCAAAGACGGAGGTCTGGTTGTGTGCACAGTCGATGCAGGCCTGCACGCACTGCTGCAGCACCGAGGCGGCCCGCCCCGGCCCAAAGTGGTCCGGCAGGTTCTGTACACGCCACGGATCCAGGTGGGGCCCCGTCTTGCCGTACTTGTTCAGGTACACACACACTGTAGCGGGCAAAAAGGCGCACATGACAATGTCCCTCAGTGACCACAAGGAGGCGTCACAGCTCGACCCAGCAGGGCCAGGCTGCAGCTGGACAGTGCTTGACTATGACCTACATAACCGATTACCAGGATAGGTAACCACGCACTTACTAATCAGGCATGGATGAGAGCTATATTTTCAAATACACAACAACAGTATCTGTGAAAGTTTGCTTGAACTGTCATTTTAGGAAACGGCTCTGTCGCTCATCGATGGTTCATAATAAGGTATTTAACACTATAGTTTGAACTATGGTCTTGAGAACCATTTGCATTGCAGCTGCAGCGTTCCAGCTATGTAAGTTGCTAACATAGTTAGCAACTGTGCTTCTTGAGAACACACCCCAGGATAGGTAACCAGGCACACGGTATTCCTTCATTACCTATACAACCGACATATACTAATCAGTCATTACCTATATAACTGACAGCCAGCTTAGGTAACTATACATATACTAATCAGTCATTACCTATATAACTGACAGCCAGCTTAGGTAACTGCAGGCCCATAGCACTACTTTTAATTATATATTCGTACTCAAGTTACCTGCCTGCACTGTCCCTGTGCTCAGACACTCTGCTGGAGTCCCAGAATATTCTCATGGTATCAACAAAGTACATCTGACACAGACTTCACAATATATACAGTACTATAGTAGTTATACATTCACACAGGGATACACCACTTGAAAATACTATAAAGCCTGAAAGATTTCTGTACAGAATATCTTATAAGTCAAACGTGTATGCATGCACGTGTACACAAACATGTGCGCGCACACACACACACACACACACACACACACACACACACACACACACACTCCTCACAAGCATCGCCTACAGAAGCTAACTGACCTCTTTGCATGCTGCAAAGATTCTGCACCACTGCACACACCCTCACTTTGCTGCCACATCTGCCCCGTTCCTGGATAGTGCCGCCATGCTCTAGTAAACTGGCAGAAAGCAGCCCCTACCACCCAAAGACCATCCACCATTAAACGTGATGACTTTCATTCAACATCCAGATCATTCCCTTTGACTACTGCCCAAAAATAAGGGAGCGTGCCGTGACACGCCCAAGTCCATTATTATTATTATTTTAGTCCTTGAAAAAACACTTGCCTAACATTATTATATAAAATCACTTTTGCATGAATATATTTTCAATCCATTTCAAAAACAAATGACATTTTTAAAATAATTTTTATATAAATCATATAAAAATGAATTATGCATTATTTGATGTGGCGTAACTTGAGTACGCCATTTTTGCAGGCGAGAAGTGGAAATTTCTGTGGGAGGGCGGTATAATCAAAATCTCTCTCGTTGGCCAAATTTATATTGTATACCATTTATACCGCCCAGTACTAGGTAAACAATTATTTTGGTTGCACCACCTGATATTTATCATTTTGTGAAACCTCATTCACCCCTTAATGTAATGAACAGAGAAGTAAATGCAAACAGAAACTTTCACCTGACCTGTTTGATTACCTGTGACCTACATACTGTTTTAACAGAATATACTGTGACACCTTAAGAAAAACCTAACAGCGAGTAACAAACAAGAGTAAAGCACATTTACCCCCATATAGTACACAGGCCCGCAGTTACCTGTGGGCGCCTGAAGGGCGGCGCTAGGGATGGTGGCATTGTCCAAGGGCACACTGCTAGTGTCAGGCTCTGGGGTGCTGCTGGTGGGGGATGTGGGGATGGGATTGGACACCACGCGGGGCTTCCTCTGTCCAATTGCATGGAAAGAGCAGGACACAATTACATCACATGGGAAATTACCTCAGGCTGCCATGAAGATGGGGAAACACACACTGGGAGTCATATGACCCCTAATTACAAGCCGCAACATAAAAATAAACTAAGGTCAGAAGGCAGGTCAGATGAAGTAAGCAGAGAGAGTGTGGGGGTGGGGGCACAGACACACCTTGCTGCCCGGTTTGGGCCCCCTCTTCTTGGGGACCTTAAGGGGCTCCCCCTGGGCGGCCTGAAGCGCTGCCCTCTGTGTCCAGCTGGCTGGGAGTCGGCCCCTGGGTCGGGAAAGGGGACGGCCAGGCCCTGAGATCTGCCCCTCCAGCCAGGCTGTCCGCTTTGCCCATCCCAGCTGGGGCGGTGGGGGTACAAAAATAAACAGCAATGCCTGTCAGACTCAGCCCACCAAAGACACACTGAGAAATGAGAGACAGCTGCAGATGACGGCTCCAAGTCTGCCTAAAGCTGACAGAATGCAAACGTCAATCCTTAATGGGTCCAGCCCCCCCCCCCCCCGCATTACTCCCCCCTCACAGACACACCTTGCTGCCAGGCTTTGGGCCTCTCTTCTTGGGGATCTTGACGGGCTCCAGTCCCTTGCTGTCAGCCCCCTTGGCGCCCCACGCTCCGGTCAGCTTGCCTTTCCGGCGCCCTGGCTTGCGGCTCCTCTGCCCGGGGGGCTTTCCCGGCAAGGGGTGCACGGCGGAGCCCTCCACACTGCCCTCCGGTGGGGGGCCCAAGCTCTTCGGCAGCACAGCTGGCGCCGGGGGGTGGGAGGGAAGAGGTGAGTCTGGGATCACAGACGGGTTCAGCCGCCAGCTAGCGTCAAAGAAGGGGGCGGCTGAAGGGATTATCTAAAAAAAGAGCTGCTCTGGCGGGGGG
>JABFEB020000132.1:26563032-26573779 GCA_019775895.2 Stomatorhinus ivindoensis
GATTTTATTTGTAGGCTGTATCGCCCTGCTCTAACCGGTATTAACCAAAACAGCCGAAAGATGCAGCAGAGACTATGAGGAAGAACAAGCCTGTACACTGCTGGTAAGTTGGCACGTGGAAGTCAGAGAGCGTGCTCATCTGCAGCAGTCTGCCTTAAACACAAAGGTGCCATAACATCCTGCAGCATGCTGGGCCACCTATGCAAGTCAGCGCACTGCCATTATAGATTTTAACAACAAAGTTTTGCTAAATCCTTACAGGAACAACACCAGAATCCCCAAGAAAGTCACCTTTAAGCCTTTAATTCGGATCCCAGAGGATAGTTTAATCATTTACTAGACCAAAATGTAACCACTCATTTTCTGTGAATTTTGTTCTTGCGTTTAAAATAATCTCATCCAAGAAATATTCCTCTCTCTTGAACACACACACGTCCCCGACGTCATTTACAGTGAGCAAAGCATAAGCAGGAGTTTCCTTAAGCACAGACACATTCAGGGTATTAGAAAATAATCATTCTGCCCCATTAATAAAAAGAAGTTGACTGGCTTAGGGGTGACAGCAGTTACCCTCAAAGGCACCCTGGGGCCTGGTAACATGTCCCTGAGAGAAATGCACTTCCTGAGTGAAAAGCTGGTTTCCTTCACAGAGACGCAGTTACTAAATGTCCCTGGGGAAAAGGGTCAAACACGCAGGTACTTGGCGAGCGAGGGCGGCAAAGAGTCTGAAGACGTGTGTCGGGAGAACCCTGGGTGAACCAAGGACAAACGGGAGAAACGCCACGGCAACAACACTACTCACGAGAACCGCTGGGGAACTGGATAAAAAGTCTTGCAGCGACAGAATTAAAGTTAAGGATGAGGTGGTACAGCAAGCCGGGCCTCACCGCAGCCAAAGCACAGCACAGACAGACTGCCTGATGGGCAGCACTGCAATATATTTTGTCAGGACACTGACACCAAGCCTTCGTTATTTGTTACCAATAAACTGACAAACACTTGTAGTGGCTGGTCATGTCTTCAAGAATGGTGACTTATCTTGGCAAGGACCAGGTTTTTACTTTGTTTTTACTTTCACGTCATCTGAAACAGGGGGGGGGGTTCCACAAAGCAGGATTAAGAGAAAGTCTGTCTTGTCTTATTTCGACAAGTCTGGCTCATTTAAGTGGAAGTTTCGTTCCATCAATGTGTCTCAAATGAATCCCCGCTGAGCTACAATGGTAGCTTAGGCAAGACAGTAAGTCTGCTCAGGACCAGGTTAACTGTATCAGATTGTTCCGGATAAAATTCCACGCTCTCACTACTCATGTCATGTAATCAATATAATACAACCTATAAAAATCAGGTCTCAGCATTCCAATTAATTCCAAAATAATTAAAATAAAAGCATTACTAAGGTCAGGCATGAAGTGCAATGACTGAAATCGAAAAAAAAAAAAAACAATAAAATAATATGAACAGCAGGATATTTTTCTATATTGTTTCTATATTGTTTAGTCACAGTCTACTATGACTTTCCTTAGCTACTTTCGTGGAATACCACTCCGGGCACAACAAGAGCGTTCTGATACGAAGACAAGTGCAGAGAAGAGGACCACCACACATGTAAGCAGTTTGTCCACTCAACAAAGTCAGGAGTTTTCCCCTTCATCACAGGCGGCTACTGGGTCTGTCACATGACTGGTCAGATCATACTGCCACGCCCACATTGGCCACACCGGCATAGACGACTCCGCCCATGATCCCGCTCCTTACTGAAAACCGAACCGCACCCCGACGGCACTGCCATACACACCCAGCGGTGGCTGCAGCATGCCCCCATTCTTCTCGCAGTTGCCGATGGGCTGGATCTCAGAGGAGTCCACTAGGCGCCAGAAGTCATTCTTGTTGTCGCTGCCGTCGAGACGTAGGCGCAGCCGCGAGCCGGTCAGGCCCACCACTGTGGCGATGCACGTGGACGTGGTGTTGCGTGGATCCTGGGCCTCCAGCTTCATTCCCGCCTTGAACTCGTTCACCGGAGGCGTGGCACTCTGGAAGGGGGGGAAGGGAGGTCAGGAGGTGAGTCCTGGAACCACTGTTCCCAGTCAATTTCACATAACTAGGTAACAGATGTCTTCATTTGTCATATACACACACACACACACACACACACACGACAGGAACACGAGGATAAATAAAACGGTGTCAGACTCAGCAGCATGATGCACATGGCTCTTCACCCTATGGATCCAACGAGCCACGACCTCAGTTAGCTCAACGCCAAGGGAACACCATTCAGCAGCAGGCCGGTTACCTCTATTCATTTGCTCGGCAAACACTGCTCATGCAGCACTGATCATATTCTATACCATTTGCCACCTGACAGGCAGCTACTTTGGCAAAAAGCCAGCCCTTCCCAAAAATCCAAGACATGAACCATCACTCAATCCCTTCATGATTAATTAATAATGACCTCGGCTTCTTTCTTCTCTGCTGCCACGTGAGACGACACCAGAAACACCACAGAAAACCAGAAGAGGGTTTCAGTAAGATCCTTATTTAATCCTTAAATGGTTTCTGTCATCTGTCACATCGACTGGGCCACTGCTCGCTCACCTGTCGGAAGCAGTAGGCGGGGGCCGCCGTGGCACCTGTCTCCTTCAGATACTTCTCCCAGCTGAACTGTCCTGTGTAACGAGGCAGAAAAACCAAAGTGAAAGGCATCAGTGACCTTTGACCTCATTATACACAGGGGCAGAGGGAGCTGCTGTCAAAGTAGAGGTCAACTGAAATTTTAAATTGCCACCAATCTGCAGCCTAACCCCTCCCCCCCCAACACGGTAAGACCACACAGCTGGAACAGAAGAGTCAAAACCTTTCTCCGACTCTACGTTCTCCCAGTCCATCATCCCATCAGAAAGTCAGGTGCCAACACCCCCTTGCCCCCAAATCTGACAGCAGCTCGTTACCCTGGTACTGGGTGGGGATCCGTGACGGCCGGCCGCTGCGGGCATGTTTGATCCGTCGTCCATCCTTCCACTCAAGCACTACAAGACGGAGAGATGGACACAAACATGGACACACAAAGCCTTGCAGTCAGGCAGTATGCATTTCGTCAGGGGGGGCGGCGGTGTTACCTTTCTGAGGCCCTGGCTTCCCCATAATAATACTGAGCAAACTGTCCAAACGGGGTCCACCGCTCTCTGCACCAGGGGCATCAACGTTTGGGAGCGTAAACAAGACAGAACACGTATGTAATGAGTGCAACACAAAAGTAAGCATTTTTCCCAGTCCTGCACGTAAACATGTCATTATTCAAAAATCACCATTTATTCCATGGCTGGACACTTCAATGAAGTAATTCAAATTAATTATCTCAAAATTGCTCAAAAGTACTACAGCAGTACAGGCACATGAACCAGATATGTTTGGGTTGATGTCCTTAAACACCATGCTATCCGAATCCTGAAGCTGAAAGGTGCTATATGAGTATTAAGATATTTCTTAACAATAATAACAAGTGGACAGATGGCAACTGAAATTGAGTGAATGGATTATTATTGCAAGGCAGCCCGGCTGTTAGTTCCCTCCCTGTTACACCATACTGATCATGGACCAAAAACACAGAACAGGAGCTTTGCTAAAACATTCAGGGATTAAGCCCTGTAAGCCCAACCCCTTGCGCCTCCCTTGATGTTGACAGTTTGTTCAAGCTGCACAGAGTGTCTACAAAAGCAGGAGAGCTACGGCAGGGACTGCTACACACAGCGGTGGGAATACGATGCATGGACACCCCATCAACACAGGAGAGGGGAACCCTCGGAAGGGGCAGAGAGGCAGGGAAGGCTGAATACAAAAGGCAGGATTCAGATGATGATGATGATGATGATAAAGGCGCCAACCCCAGGCTAAAGGGAGCTAAACTGAGCTGGGGCATCAGGTTGAGATGGGGGATGAACCAAAGACCCAAGGGGTAAACCGCCCAGCCAAGCTGGACTTTGAGGTCACGGGGTCAGACAAATAACAAGGCCCCCACAGACCAGGGCACTCATGGGTTGGTGGAAGTAAATTAGAACAAAGCACAGCATTTAATTAATAAGCGGGACTCATCCATCACAGACTCGATACATTATTTATAACACAACTGTCCACTTCTGTTTTACTTCTAACATAGTTGCACAATTCGACTAAATAATTAACTGCATATACGTCAAGAAATTTAAAAAAAAGTTGCAACGGCAGTTAAAAACATATTAATATTTTGCGACTTTACATTGCATCAGCCGTTTTAACTGATTCCAGGCCCCACGTAGGGTTTATTGTTTTCCAAACACGTGAAGCACAATGCACACACACACAGACTGGTTAGCTAGATACGACACCGTTAAGTATTACCAGGAAAAATAAAAGTTAGGGACACTTTCGCGTCTTACTCCTGAAACTGACAGCATGACCTACGCGTTGCCGGTAGAAGCCTGCCAATTATAGGGACCTTGATAATCCGCATCACGTTAAAAAATAAAAAGAAATAAAAAGAATATACTTAATGGAAAGACCCAGAGTGCACGAAAAGTTTACTCGTGGTTAGCGGGCTAGCAACATGTTAGCCCACACGGTATCTATTTCAACAATCACTCCGTGCGCGTTCGCCACTGTTTTAGGGGAAAAAATAAATCACAATGTAAAAATTTAGAGAGAAATACCTTAATTGTACATAACAGCCTGGAAATGTGCCTCCCCCAGCTGTAATTCTCAGTGAAAAGAAGTGCGCCTTTTTCTTGCGCCAGGAGGATGGCGTCCAAATGAAGGCGACTCGGCTCCCTCCTATCCACCCCCCGCTCGGAAAAGAAAAAAAAATAAAATAAAATATAAATGACAGCAACGTTTATTTCTGGGGCTCCTTCCACTGACAGACAGGGATATTAACGCCGGCTTGGAAGTCGCGCTCTGGTCCGCCTGAAACGTATATAAATATTAATGTAAATGCTCGTCCCGTAACGTCGGGGTTAAAGCGATGTGCCAAAAAAAAAGGTACGCGCCCGGCTCCATTCAAAAAAAGAAAAGGGAAAAAAGCACAAAGCCGACACACATGGAGGGGGGGCGGCCGGATTGACTGAGTACCCCGGGGGTGCCACGGCGCGGCGGTTCGTCAGGGCCCGGAGATCCCGCTCGTCCGGGGCCGGACGGCACGCGCGCGAGTCTACGCTTGGAAATTCCGGAAAATGCCGAACATACAAATAAAAAAAAGTTGTTAAATAGAGATAAAAGAGAGCACGCTCGGCGATGGCGCGCGCGTCCGCCCGCTAGGCTGCCGCGCCGAGAAGCGGCGGCGTCCGCGCGCGGCCGAGTAGTGGCGGCGGAGAGCGGCTCGCTTTACCTTCGGCGCTCCTGGATGTCTATCTTTTGTGCTTTTGTTTCATGTATTTTTTTTCTGGTGTGGATTCAGTGAGTATCCGCCATGTTTTCTATTGCGCAGCACTGTTGACTAAGGGGAGGGGGGGGCTGCTGGCGGCTGGATGCGTATGGAGGGGTGTAGGAGACGAAGGGCTGAGAAAGAGACGACCCCTGGCGATGGAAACGCAGACAGGAGGCCGACTGGCGCGGCCATAACCTGGGGGCTCGGCGTTTGTTCTCGTTTAACGGCGCTGCTTTCTCTAATCCTTCATGTGAGATGCGACACACACACAGATAAAGAGTAACTCAGAAACACACGGAGTCGTATAGATGGGCACAGACATAGACCCCATTTTATGATTCATCTTCCATGCTACAAAGTAGCATTTCCTAGCAGCAACATTCTCCTTTGTGGTGCGTGTAAGGGTCACCCTGAGATGAATGGGTGGCAAGATTACTACGTGCTTGGGGAATACGGGTAATCGAAATATTATGACGATTTTTGGTGATTATTATTTTTTTTAGCTGAATGTTAAGTATTCATTGATGGGTCTGTCGACATTTTTTTTCGGAGACGTGTGAGAATCCGTTTCAGGACTCAGAAAACAGGCTGAGTTCTCTGCATGTCCCTCACGTATAAGAAGAACAATATGATGTCACAAAGTCACAAGTCCAAATTTTAATGTCACAAAGGAATGTATAGCCAGAAGGAACCCCCCCCCCCCTCACAGACACACACTCGAATGATTAATTGAAAGCTTACACATAATAAATATGTTATGTTTAGATTTACAAATAGGTATAAATATATAATGTTTGCATAAGAATTATGTCTGTGGCACATGTGCTCGCCATTTCATTTAATTTAGTATTTACTAGCTATGTAACAATTAATGGCTGGAAATTGCTGGAAATCTGAATTTCAAATTCAATGTGACAATTTTTTATTCTTTAATAATAATATTTAGAAAATAATGACATTATAACTGTAAACCTATTTTTGAGCCATTAAAAGTTGACCTACACAGATGCAACAGCTGGGTGAAATTAGTAGAACTGGTGTCTGTTTCTCTGATGTAAGTCATTGTCATTAAATCCTTTTTTTATTTTCTTATTACTAACACAACACATTGGTTCTAGTCATCACCTGAACATTATTGCTTGTTACAGTGATTAAAGATGAAATAGGCTTTTATTTTAGTCTTATTTTTGACCAGTTTCCCATGGATGATTCGTATCTTAAGACTCCTGCCTGCTGACAAAACGCTTTTTGTGTAGCATTTGTTTCCAATGGACACCAAACCCAGCTGCAATTAACTCTTAAATGAGCTGTTGACATTATGTCCTCATCAGCATCCTAAACCACTTATTGACAGGTGACAATAAAGGCTACTCACCAGTGACGGCTATAGTAGCTAAAATGTGAATAATTAATTTAGTTATGTGAGTTTTGATAGCATTTTTAATATCCTGGACTGGGCCAGCACTGGGTGCTGTGGTGCCCTAGGTGAGATTCTGCTGAGCACGCCCCCCAGAGCAGTAATAATTTTGTCAATGAATTTATATGAAAAACATTTAAGTAGCATAGGGTATCTGGCTGCTAACTATAGCTAGCTCGCTTCTGTTTCCCAAGTAGTGAGGTACAAACACTACTGTAAATAACTGTAATATCGCAGAATGCAATCAGAGGTTTTCTTATTTTTCCACTCGATCTTTTGCACCCCCTCATCGCATGCCGCCTTAGGCGATTGCCCGTGGTGCCTATATGGTGGGCCGGCCCTGATCCTGAAATTGCTGGTTGATAGCACCTGTGGTTTTAGCTAGCTGAAGTGTAGAAGTCTGCTCCATTGTTACTGCTGCAGAGTAACACACCAACTGTAGTGCCCTTGTGTAACCCAAAGCACTTCAGTAAATATATATGAGTTGCTTTGGATGGAAAAAAGTGAGTTATGTCGTATATGTTTATACAAGGGACCTGAAGATTTCCTACACAATCCAAGACCTGAGTATTTTTATCGCATCTCTACAAAACATTCAGTGTCAGTCAGTCAGTTACTGACTCACACTTAACACCCCCCGGGTGCTGTACCGTGACGGCAGAGAAATACAGCAGGCGTGGGGCCAATCAGTCACCGGGTGTGTTATGCTAGATGCCTTGGCAGAGTATGGGTGGGCTGAGGTGAATCTCAAGGTGGGACATCGATTGCGCCCAACATGTTTCTTTTAGTTCCCCATACTTGCCAGAAGATGCTGTCCGGTACTGATATCTGGCCCGCTGTACCCACCCACCCCAAAAACACCCTGACAGGCATCAAATGTCTGTAACTGACTGGTACAGGTTGGAGGTGCTTAAGACCCTGGGGTTGTCACCAAAACATTCAGCAGTACAAACGTGAAACAAATATATACATTTATTTGCTTACGTGAAACTATTATCCAAAAGAACATACCATTTCTTTGCCTGTTTGTATAGATGAATGTTTTAAGTGATGAAATATTGCAGCACAGCTCCACCCACACAAACTTAGGTTTACTAGGTCACATACTGTGCTTTAGGTGTCGTAATTAATTTTCTTTGTAATAAGGAAGAATATAAAGGCCTAGCAAATTGTTCTAATAGGACATTCCTGTTAGAGAAAGCAGCCCCGTAGCACAAGAGTATTTATGCAGCTTGTTTTAGCGGTTTCAAATTTACAGCTTTGTTTTATATGACTATATATTTTTAAACTTTATATGACCAAAAGTAAAACTATTTTAATGCAGTTCTATAATAAAGACAAACCATTCTGTTTTCTTATATTAAAAATACCCTCTGACCTTTGGAGTGCACCTTTTAAAGTCAGTACTCCACACATTTTTAATGTGATGCTGAACGTTTAATTATATAATCAGGTTGATGAAGTCTGATCATCCCTGGGGAGTCTGAGGAATTTGGCCAGGATAATCACCAACTGTCCTTAAGCCAAGAACTAGCAGGTACAAGATGAGAATCTTAAATTAATTTTCTTCATTCGCAGTGTTTTAGTAGTGTGTCAAATCCATAATTTGAACCTGTTACTAATCTCAGTCTAGCACTAGACCCTCTAAATGAGGCCCAGTGGGATTATTCATACATACACTGACAGCGACGTGTCGAGTCAATAGATGACCTATTTAAGATGTTATAAGATTAGGCTTCCCCAAATAAATGATCCTTCGTGCGGAAGACTGGCACAATAGGAGATCATGCAATTGTTCCACATACCAGTCGGTTTTAAATGCTCACAGAAATTTACAACTGGTCATTTTTTTTCCACGAACTCGCCTCGCGTACCGCACTCAATTATGTTTCAATTCGCACTGTGAAAGGGGTTAATTGCTGCATCCCACTCGCCGATTTCCACCGCTTCACGGCTGTCGCGCCTCATTGCATCAAGAAAGGCTCGCCAGAACTGCTCGGTGTCATTAACTTCGCGGATCGGCGGGCGGAGTCATTATAAAGGCCGTGTAAGGACGAAAAACTGGCTGTCGCCACGTACGTTGTGGCACGGTGCAAACCCATTTCTCTGTGCTCCAAATACTGCAGCGGAAACGCAACCTGCCAAGATGTGTCAAATGCTAGCCATGTAACTTTTACTGTAGCGTCGCACCGTGAATGTAAAATACGCAGACAAAGGAAAGAGGGAGTGAATGAACCACATTTCGACTGTTTCCTGATGAAATACTCAGACAATAAATGTTCAACATTCCCAAGTCATACGCTAGAGGTCAGTGTTGATCCGCATTGAGGACTACCGAATGGTCTTCGCTTAGCGGAGCACAAGGTGGGGGGTTTAATCAGAGGTCATCGCACTTCAGCCAAGCGTGTGACTCCGTATTACAGTAATAACTCTCCCTGTCTGTCGAGCTAACGGTTCAAATTTAACAACAGATCGGCGCATCCGACTTTGCAAACCCCGAGAAGTAGTTCATTTTATAGAGAATATTTGTTAATGTATTTGCTTTCTTTCAAAGGGAAGACTGTTCTAATTGATTAAACCAAGGCTCATACATACTCGAAAAATAACGCAATAATATCGGCAACAATATCCATAGCGAACTCTTGAAAAATATGAGAATTTAATAACTAATATATACATCTAAGTTATTTGATGCAGTCGTTCCCAGTCGGGTATAAGCAGGTTACTTTCGAACGACTAAAATTGCTCTGTGTCTGTAGAGCAGACTAGGTAATGTCTCTTGGACTCATTTGTAGGGGACGTCTATTGATGATCTATTTATTGACTGCTAAAAGACTCCTCTAGTGAGCTGAGAGCGCTGTCCATCGATCAGAGTCCGTAGCAATTGCTTGCTTTTTGGCAGCAAGCCCGTGATTTCAACCGTAGACGGAGCAGTGATTTCTTATTCGGTTCCGAATCTCATGTGTTTTACCTCTTAAATACCCTAGATTTCAGTCTCCAGCGTGGTGTCTAAGGGCCACCTGTTTGATCCTGGTGATCACCAACTCGGTCTCTTTTTATTATCAAACAGTAATTCGTAATGCCACAATTCGTTCAATTCAAAACTGCATTTATCGTAGTGAAGATCGTTAAATCTTTGTGGAACCAATAAAATACTGCAGGGCAGACAGCATAATCATATTTATACCCAGTGCGTTTCGTATATTGTTTGATTTGATTGCTGGATCGGACCCAGGTCTGACCAAACCTGTAAAACTGACATCATGAAACTGGCTCAAGTAGGACTATACGCAGTCTGAACTTAGGGGGTTTTAAATAAGTTATAATTAGCGCCCGATTTAAGACCTATTTTCACCCGGTTGGGTAAGTCATTATCGAAATAAAAACTTCAATAGAGTAAATAATCCATGATCCAAAGCATAGTAAAGAGCGTCATGCGACCCTTGGGAACAAGGGTCGGGTATCTGTGCTAGACATTGCCACCTAGAGGCCGAATTGGGTCAAATTTGTGCGGCGCTCATCGGGCCTTCTACGGGCAGTGATTTCGATCGTCGACCGCTGTAGTTCGATGTTTTGCTTGGCATGTTAATCGTATTAGTTGCTTGGAGGTTATACAGGTCATGCCTTAGACAGTCAGAGAGTGCAAAACAGTTTCCAGAAAACGGGGCGTCTGCAAAGCGAATATGCGCAAAAAACTGTACTGTCTCCTATTATAATTCCTATGCTTCCTCCTGCCGCCACAGTTTTTCGCCCAGGCCCGCGATACAGAAAGTGACTGTGTGTGTGTTTCGGGTTTGGAGCAGATATGCCTCTGAGGACACAAAAGTTTTTGAACAAACAGGCAAGCTTCTACTGGTGGGTGCTGGAGGGGGGGATCGGGGAGCATATGTTGAGTATCTGTGTGTGCGTTTGTGTGTGTGTGTGTGGTGGTGGGG
>JABFEB020000132.1:26643657-26665500 GCA_019775895.2 Stomatorhinus ivindoensis
CTGGATATTCCTGCCTTTTCGCCTTGTTTGCTCCACGCCGCCAACATTCAGGCACGCTCCCAGCCGGATCGTGACACCAATGTTTTCAGTTTGACAATCGATTCTAATGTTAAAATAACATTTTTAACCTTTTAAGTTAAATATTTATATTACTATATGGAACAGGATATGAACTACAATTGTACATGGTCGCCTATAAGTGGGGACAAAAGGAAAATGGCCCAGACACTGTACAATCCATCTACCAGCATACCCCCAACCCCCAGTTTGTTAATCATTCCTCATCAGGTTTGTGCCTGCACTGAATATCTTCATCTGCAGTACCATCCCTGGATCAAACTGAAGTTGGAATGAAAAGAAAATCAGTGGTATCACTACAGGCATGCCGTGTAAACCAAATGAATAGTTTTCCTGCTATTCAAGAGAAAAAGGAAACTGATCACATGTATAAAACTTGACATGCTATTGGTTGTTCATTTTCATAAACATATTTGAAAACTGCAGAAACGGAGCTCTCACAGATTAAAAAAAAGACGACAAACCATGCATTGCAAATTTCTCAGACTTGGTATGAATGCTTTCATAGACATAAGTTTCTCATTTCAGAATAATGTTGTTCAGTTTCTTTGTGTGAAACAACAACGGACTCGGTGTCAAAAGGCCTGTATGGTCCCCTTCATGCATGAAAAACACCACACTGTGGATTAGCAATGCGTTTTCACCACCACCACTGGAGGTCACATTTACAAAATGTAGATAAAAGGAAGAACAGCTGACAGTGACAAATGAGACATGGTTTCAATGCAGTTTGCGGTGGTTGTTTTACACCCACATCGATAAAGGTGTGAATGCTTCCCCGCGTCAGTACCCGTGATCATTTGCAGCAAACAATAAATGACACCTTTTTAGTTGCGCTGCATCGAAACACCATCCAGGGACCGGAATCGGCCAATTTTCTGCGTGCTTGGCCCAGACTGAATTTCCGATACCAAACCGGTCCGTTTTACACATGCACCACACGTCATACACACAACAACGCAGGCAATAGCCTCACATCTGCATGCAGTCACAACCTCATGCTAACATGTCTTTATAGTGGAGGTTCTTCACTGTGAGTGAAAACGACCGTAATTTGAAATACATGAAAAGCCAAAGTAAACCATGGGGGAACCACCAGGAAAACATGGTGAAACGTTGGATGTGAACTTTAAAGTGGTTATGAAACATATACTGATAATATTGAAATGGAATAACCATTAAAATTACAAATTTACCTCCCTGCACTATGATGTCCATACAGTATGAATGCTTAAAAAAGGCTGATCATAGTCTAGCTTACTAGTGATGCAAGAATTGTATGTGCATAACATGCAATGTTAGTATTAATAGGTAATAAGTGAATATAAGTAACTGACATTTATTTTGCTGTTTAAAGCTGTTGCACCTGCTCTTGTTTGGTAAAGTAAAATATGTCAGATAATGTTGGGTCTACAGCAATTCATTTTCAGTTAACTGCAATCTGTGCCTCTTTCCAGTCACACAGCACTTCATTTTGAGACACATTTAAGTGTAGAACCTGTAGCTTAGTGCAGTTTTGGGGGAAATTATGAAGTTTGATAATATCTTTTATAATGAAAATAAAATTTTGCATTGAAGACAAGTTGATTTTTGTTTGTATATGCTGTCAATTACAGTTCTTAGAAAATTGGGATGGGCAAAAATTGGTCACACTTGCAAAAGTCACACTTGCAAAAAAAAAAAACAGAAATCAGAATCAGCCAAGGAAACTGCATTTTTAGTGTTTTCAAAATATTTTCATGTTCAAAATCAGATTTCAGATTTTTTTATTATATAAGACTATGTCCACACTAATGCAGTAAAATTTCTTTACGTTGCATCCAAACTGCAACGTGTAAAAAGAAACTGACAGCTTAGTCTGCACTGGACATGTGCAAACAGCCTGCACTGGACATGTGCAAACAGCCTGCAATGGAAATGCGCAAACAGCCTGCACTGGACATGCGCAAACAGCCTGCACTGGACATGCTTCATATTTGTTTGTTGCCGCTCTAGCACAAGGGGTCTTTGCCCAAACAAAATTTTTTATAAATTCTATTACTAACAAAATATACATTTTGATTGATTTAATTTGACTTTGATTTGTAAGGTTGAATTGAACTGTTGAATACTCTCACAACCAACCCAAAAACAACAGTCATGTGATCTGGGCCAGACAATCTACATCAAAACTCTCAAATGTGTGAGCTGACAGTTTTCATTTCTTGAAAGAGGTCACTTGACCCAGGCACAATGTAGGTCATGGACCTGCATACCGAAAAGTAAAACCACTGACATCTGTGAATGCACACCATAGTTGTGCAACTATAAGAAGCAAGCAGTCAAATGTAAATCGTGCAAACAGCTTTTTTAAGAACTGTCCTTTTTTGAATGCCGTCCCATTCAGGGTGTCTTGTGCCTTGTGCTGCTGGGATAAGCTCCAGGTCCCCCCAAACCCCGACCTGGATACTGGATATGCAATTGGAGGGTGATTTGTGTATCTCAGAAGAATTCCACCTGTTGGCTCCCAACGGAGATGTTCCAGGCATGTGCTACAAAGGCACTGGGCAGGCTGGAGGAACTATATTTCCCATCAGCTTTGGAACATTTGGGGATCTTGGGAATTTGTGTATGAGGCCTTGGAAAGATGGTGTGGTGTGACCTGCCCAGCATACCAGCAGCACAACCCCTCACCAAGACAAACTAAAGGCGGATAGGCAGATGAATTAATGGATCGATATATATGTACACACCACTGCATATTCTCCCTGCATTTCTGCACTTTTGCTCTCGAAGTCCAATAACATGTGGTACTATAGTGTGTACCTTGTGTCACACTGCAATTAGAGGTCTGGGACTCAACCCGAGCCAGGCTCAGACAAAGTATCAGGTTTCAGGATGGGTACAGGTCTGTTTTTATATTCAATTGTTAGTTTGAATATATAACTTGGGTTAGTTTTTTTATGCGTTTTCTTAAAGCACAAATCATTTATTGCACTTGTTAGATTCGACTAAGTGTTAATGAATTATAGTATAAACTTTTTTTGATTGGCTTTTGTTAATTAAGAAATCTGTGTTTTGCATTAGGCTTACCATCTTCCCAGCACATATAAGCTATGCAGTTTTAAAATGCCATTTATTAAAATCTGTCTCTGCATAGGATTAATACCGGTTTTCACAATTTCGGGTTTTGGGGTCTAGATTTGAGAGTACTATTCAGGCTGGGTCAGGTTCAGTTTCAAGGTCCCGGGTACTGGGCTGGGCTCTGGCTTTAATTTCAGGCCTTTATGGTGAGGGCACCCTCTGCCATCTACTCAGTTCTTCCCAGGATAGGCTCCAGGCTCACACCACATCCCACAACTTTAAAAAACATTTTTTAATTACTTTTTTAAAGAAAATAAATTATGATCTGTACAGTTATAAAATTATTTTCCGGGCTCTGATTAATTAACTCCGTAAAATAGATTCGGGCGCCTTTACCAGAAACCAAGTCTGAGGACAGAAATTTGGGCATTTAAAATAAATCAAGATGGGGAAATACATCTTGTATAATATTGTACCAGTTGTCATTTACGGAAATACCATCAGTACACACAGAAAGACGATACAAAGCGATAAAACCACTGATTACTTCTGTAACGCATCCGTTACATCTCGTTCAGCGCAGTCCAGCACAGCAGCAGAGCATCACCTGGTGGGGCTGCCTCAGCTCCGGCCGCATGGTGCCCCGCCAAGCGACCCAGCCACAGGCACCCCGAAGCGAGCGAGCGGGCGGCAGGCAGGCGCGGCGCTCACCTTGCAGGAGGTACTCCATCATGTTGATGGTCCCGCCGGTGACGGGCATGACAGTGACCGGGGGTGCCTCCATCGCGCTCCTGGAAAAAACAGCACCGGCGAGGACATTAAACCTACCGCCACTTGTCGTGCAAAAATGACAATAATAACAGTAATATCACAGACCGGATCCGAGAAGCTGCACATCTGAGCATTAGCATTAGCTCACCGGCTAACGGGAGCAAAAGCAACCCAACCCACACCTTAAAGTCAGCATCGCTATTCGAAACGCCATTTGATAGATACCAACAGTTATTTCGCCAAACTGCCCAAAGAGCGAAATATGTACAAGAAACGTACTTTATACTAAGAGATGAGCGCTGAAACTGCGCGAAACGGACGCTTCGCCCGCCGGGCGCCGCAAATACTACAGACCGTGGATCCGCCGGCCTCTTGTTCGTGTGCTTGAAGAAGTAAGCGCGGACTATAAGACAGCATTAACCACCTACAAAAGGTTCCTTAAAGACGCCGAACAATGTAAGCGGACACTGTAGTCTGTCCGATAATATAAATGTAATTAATATGTAAGATATATCAGCAGCGAGAGATGATCGAAAACGCACAGACCGGGCTCCACACACCAGTCAAATTCGCCGCTACTTTACTGCGCATGCGGCTGCTGTGAATCACAAACTTATCTTAAAACAATAAATATTCAAATCATAGTTCAATCCAAACCAAAATGTTGTGCAAATGAATCAAAGAATATAATCGTGAATTAAATTAAATTATATAATACCATAACGATTATTAAAAACGTGTGCTTTTCCTGTGTAGATGAAATTTACGTAGATTTTTTGTGTGGATTTTATTGCATGCTTTCCTCTTTCTAATGGAAAATGGGTGGACAGAAAATTACTTTTAAAAATCGAAAATAAGAATTAAATAAGAGCACAAATGATTAGTAACCATAGCATATATTTAGTATATAGTATTTGTTTCATGATTTAGACTTTAGTTTAGTTTGTTTATAATAAATTAAACATCTTTTAAACTATTGTTATACCCAATCATTTCATTTATTTACATTAATTCATACAAACTAAGCATATAAAATTTATAAACAACGTGAGGCGCTGCAGCCTGACTTCTAACCCATTCACGAACACCCACACATAATCCCCCACTACTTTAAAGGTTACACAATGTTTTTTTCAGAAGTTTTTGTTAAACTATTTTGACACGTCGAGTTCTATTTCACGATCTGTTTCATTATCCTGTTTAATTAGGCCTATAATAAATACGAAGCAAATCTGGGTACGTACAGCAGGTTTAATGACACAACAGTAGCACATAGGCTACTTTCATTAAGTAAGTAAACAATAGAATGTAAAACATACAAATGATGTACAAAGGCTTAACTATACCGAATTTAACAAACGGAATTAAAATGAATACAAAACACAAGAAATTTGGGGTCAGATCACGGTGTCCCACTGAATGGTTTTCTCCGCTTACACCACTTTCCTCCCACGGTCCATAATGTAATTTGAGGTTAATTTGTATGACAATTAAACGTGCTGAATTAATTCGTCAGCAATTTAAACCCATAATGATTGAAACTGTGCTAATGGGACAACTCATACTTGTTGATAAAGGTTCCAAAGCACATGACATATTTTTTTTATTACGATGTATTTAAACTTTTCCTGGTGGAACTGACGCATCGTAGGCTATATATGTAAACACCATAAGTTGGTTTGATAAATAAGTGCAACTTATAATGTCAACAGTTCAAAAATAAAATCCCCTTTTTTTCAGCGAACTCAACTGAAGTGTTTCCTTAAGTAAAACTTTTATAGAATGCGACTGATTCCTTGGATAACTGGAATTAACGGGTGTTCGGTTTGACTGCGGTTAGCGTTTGTTCATGTTATTACTGATTATTAAAATGTGTTGTTGAATGTAACTATTTTATAAGTTGTTGTTGTTTTATTGTTATACTGTGTCTTTGTAGGCTACAACCTATGAACATTTTTTCTCAGTTTAATAAGGTGGAATGGCCTATATTCAGTTTGCTTTGTTATCGCAATATGCCGTTTTCTTGGCTAAAATAACAATCGCCATTGTTGTCAATTACGTGCCTTTAGAGCGATTTTAAACCGCCCATTTTGAAGGTAATTGCGCTTTTCGACTAACCTGCTGAGTCCACAATTTTTCCTACTATGCACAAGAATGGTAAAAGGTGAAAACATCTGCAAAACACTACGGTATGGATTGTTATTAATAGCCAAGGTGCACCTTAAAAACCGCAATGCTCATCAAGTATTTTTCAAACATTTACACGCCAACATATGGTTGTCAAAGTCAGACGAAACATTACACTGTTTACTGCAGCGAACACCCACACGCAAAACAACCCGTTGTCTGCAGTATATGTGGTTGGTGGGCCTGTAGCCCTTGCAGCCATTTGAGACATTTAAGGTGTTTATGTGGCGTGTGACTCAATTTAAATAACAGTTTTTTTCCATTTTGCATTGAATGACTTCTATCAGCGTGTCCTACGCATTTTAACATTAACATATCAACTTTGGTAACATTAATTCTTGTTGGCTAGACACAAAGTGACAATATACAAACCAAAATTCAATTAGAACTACGTACCAAACCTTCCATTGGTTCATTATACACTGCTAAGAAACTCTTTGGTGAAATTTGGGGCAGACTTAGGGTTGGATTTGTTGTATCTTAATTATTTGAAAAATATTGTTTGATGTTGAATTAATGGAAATTTTATATAATGTTAAAGAAGTGGCAAACTGCTATACAGAAATGTTTAATTCAGTAATAGCTAGTTAACGAATAATTAATATAGGAAACCTTATTTTAATTTGGGACGATTTACTGAAACTGCCAGTAGGTGGCTTTGTCAATAATATTCTGTATAAACTAAATGTAAAGGAAGAAGAAAGATTTTTCTTTGTTGGTTGATGTGCGTAGATAGAGCAAGAGACGTTTGCGTTTATTGCTACCAAGTTTGGTATTTCTACTGATAAAGTATTGGAACTAGAAATCGACTGTCATTCCTTTGACATAAAGAATCTGCAGCGGTGTTAGTGAACAACAGGGTTAATGGCAAAATCATGTAATACATCAATCCTTTATCTTCCATCCCCTTGTCCTGGTCAGTCTGGTGGTCCTGGAACCTTTCATAGGCATCTCAAAGCTGGGCTGCACCCTGGATGGGACACCTGTCCATTACAGAACACAGACACCCACACACAATCATTCATTACGGTAAATGCCACTTTGCCTACCTACATTTCTTTGGACTGCAGGCGAAAACCAGATTAATTGGAAAACACCTACGCATTATGAGGAGAAGATACCATATGAACTCCATGCATAGCGGTGATTCACACCCACAACCTAGCAGGATTGAGGCAACGAATCCACTGCCCTTCCATCAAACCATGTTTACAATGCAATTATGATCCGTCCATCACTGGGCTCACAATGATGCAGTCTTTCATGGGCAATGTACTGATTCACTGGGCTGTAGTGTTATTTATGCATTATCCAACGACAGGCATCATATTTAATAATCTTATGGATTATATAAATATCAGGACATCAGATGTGTAGAACTGTTCTAAAAAAATTGCATTGCTTTCATATTGCCATGCAGAAAAACGAAAGTATGGGATGTCAAATCAAATTCAAATTTTATTTGTCACATACACAGTCATACACAGTACGATATGCAGTGAAATGCTTAATGTGCCACCATCATCCTTTTAAGACAGAGGTGTTAATGACGCTCTCATATTACAGTTAAAGCTTAAAAGATATTCAGTCTGCTATTTGGTTTTACAATGATCACGGTCACACCACTGAGGTTAACGCATTGCTTCTTCACATAAACAGCAGTATAAATGTCATTATCAGTTTTTTGTCAAATTTGCTTATGACACCAAATACATAGTTCAGTTATGTTATGTGACAATGCCACTAACTGCTGTAATATGCTGGTTTAATATGAATAATGATTATTCTTTGATTCATTCATGAAGGAGAGCATGAAAGATCCTGCGCATCATCTTAGCATTTCAGTTAAATTATTTATTTGCTGCATTCCCTCCATACAGACTAAGTGCAAATGAGCAGCGCGTAAAGTTGACCTAAAATGCAGGTAATTAACACCAAAACACACCTGCATCTGCACTATTGTGCAGCCTGAAAAATATACAATAGAAGCTCGTGAGAGTCAAAAGTGGTGCTAAAAACAGCAAGTGCAATGTTTATGACATTTCACTGTCACCTCTGCTGATGCCACTAAGTATGCGGTGACTTTACAATGGGTGCACATCACAATGGGTGCACATCACAATGGGTCTTGCATTAAAGCTTAATAAAAGTGCATATTTTCTAAGTTTAAAAGTAATTTTTATCTTAATTGTAGTTCACCACAAACCAATTTTATATCTACAATCTCTATTTTAACATCTATAAAAAGGAATTCTCTTTTCTGATGAGTACCATTCTATCTGTTAACTTCCACAGTTCATATATCATGTTGATCATGGTTTACATGGAACTCAGGGAAGGAAGGAAATGGCAGGTCCTCATCCAAACAGGGCCCACGTCTGATGACTTTTACCGAAAGCCACTCGCAACCCTAATTTCCAGAAGTTCCTGCTGTTGGGATCTTGATTAAACTATAAATGCAAGTGTCCTGGCTTTCGATGACACAGTACTCTTCCGGTTTTGTTACGTTCAGCACAGAATAGACATGACATTCAGTTTCATCCATCTGTGAAAAAGAATAAGGCAGTAATAAAATTAAAAGAGTAATAAAAAAAGTATCAACAGCCTTAATAATACTGATACAGCAGCAGCACACAATAAATAGTAAAAAGACTTAATAATATTGTGTATCAGATTCTCAGGATTATAGCACTGTCTGTACCATATGGAATTACACACTGGGAGAGGAGTTTGTAGTGAATAAGACTCTGTTAATATACCTCTAATCTGGAGCTTTCTGTACTTCTATACCTAGGCTCCTGATTCAGTCGCTCATTAGCTGTGGTAATCTCTGAAAAATAATAAAGACAGCAACCTGTTTTAATGTGCTACAGGCCAGAAAAGGGAGACATGTATGCTGTTTACATTCCCATAGATCCCATCACTGTGTCACGGTGCGACATTTTGTGTCACCTGAAGATCTTCTATATCTGCAGTAGAGAACCATGCAGACAAGTAGTAGTGCAAGCAGTGAGGTGACCAAAGTGCTAAACACCACCGACATTTTATGGCTGGAGTCTTTTTTATCTTGCCATTCTGCAGAAAATGGAAGAGTTGGAATTAATAACCTACAACCTTATGAGAAAACACCTTTAAAAATGTCTCTCTACACCGGATGATTCATATATGATCTCAGATATTCCTAATCCACATAGAATCCACATGAAGTTATTAGACTAAATGTTTAGCATGCTAATGATTAGCATTTGAAGGTATAGTCAGTATAGTCATGTGTCAGATAACAAAGTTTCGTTATAGGATGGACTGCATACATGACAGTGATCCCATACGATTACAATATAATGTAAAAATTCCAATCGCCTACTGATGTCATAGCTCAGCTGTTTGTGGTGAGGCTGATGTAAATAAACCTATTGCAGTACTAGTTTTATACAGGTATAGCACAAACAGTTATGTACACTTTATAATACTTGATAATGATTATACATTACCATGTGACTGGTTAATGTATTTACTATACTTACTGTTTATCATTATTTAGGCTATATTGTACAGCCTAAGTATGTAAAAGTCTATACCACCTAGGTCTAGATAAGTACACTCTATGATAATCGCACAACGATGAAATCCCCT
Organism: Stomatorhinus ivindoensis; assembly: GCA_019775895.2. Lineage (NCBI taxonomy): Eukaryota > Metazoa > Chordata > Actinopteri > Osteoglossiformes > Mormyridae > Stomatorhinus > Stomatorhinus ivindoensis. The sequence goes on from JABFEB020000132.1 coordinate 26,653,390, forward strand.
AACAACTCACTTCTCAGAATGAATCCCCATCGTTACACAATGCATGACTAGTTGTCTGACAGAGCTGTCTTAATTATAAGTGAGCTGGGTGCCATTTCTATTTCTGTATACCAAAAAACGGAATCATTTTGAATCTGTTTGTTTCCCAACCCAGTCCTCGGGGAACCCCAAACAGTCCACAGTTGTGCTCCCTCCCAGCTCCCAGCCAATCAGGAACACCGAATACCTGGTACAGGTCCGCTGGGAGCTGAGAGGAAGCAAAAACCTGGACTGTATGGGGTTCCCCGAGAAGTGGGTTGGAAAACACTGATCTACACCATCCACTGTGGAGGTTGGTGAGCTTTCTCCTTACCATGGCCAGTTTGGTTCCAAGATTCAGTAGTTTGGCCCAAACCCCCATAGTTCACATTATCCACAGGACTTCCTACCACGGGGAAGATCATGGACAGAAAATGAAGGTCAGAGTCACCAAGCAGTTTACGAAACTCAAGATTAACCTCGGAAAAAAAGCTGACCTTGAATCTGAAACTTAACTGAGTCACGCCATGGGTTAACATGCCTCATCCTACAAGTTTTCGGTCGATACGATTCCCAAGCACAAAGGATTAAAAAAATAAGTAAATAAGAATCTTCCCAGTTTAGGCTGATGTAGAGGAAGAAGAGATGGAGCGCTGAGATATGCATTTTAAAATGATCAGTTAATTAATAAACAGAATTATATTGTTATTATTATAAAACATCTTTGTTTGATTGGTTAAAATTCCTCCCGGTGCAAAAAATGCCAAATTGACTGCATTATCTAGAGAAGTAAAATACCATATTTCTGCCAATTTTCTGATATGGAAGACAAAATATGCTACTTTTTTGCCAAACTACTGATATTACAGATCTTTGGCAGAGAATCATGATCTATTATTCACTTTAACTTATGAATCTTATGTAATAAGTTCTCCTTACCTGCCTGAACGTACAAGTTAACGGTTAGCAGGTTGGTCCAATGACACGGACGTTTCTGTACCCAGCAGTTGTAGTTTCCTGCATCACTTGTGTCAACATCAGACAAATAAATAGATCCGTTTGATAGCATCTTGCGGCCTTTCGGCTTTTCCGTAGCAGACCGACCATGGAAGGTGAAAGTTATGACCGGTTTTCCAATCGATTCAGACGTCCACTTCATAGTGGCTGGACTGTCCATCTTATCTACCTTTTCGGTTGGACACGAATGAGTAAAAACACTGCCCGGCGCGGCGATCGCCGTCGTTTTGTTCCCCAGATATGTCTCTACAGTGAGTAATTCAAGGTAAAAGGGTGAAATCTGATCAACATGTAGTCAGCTGACATTCGTTTAATCTCCATAGAACTCTTACCTTTTAACAGTAACAGGGAAGTATTTGTTACTTTGCATTGATCGTCTTTGCTACACAGTTCACACGAGTAATTTCCCTGAATCTCTCCTGTCATACCCTCAATAACAAGTGAATTGTCATGTGAAATTCTGACTTGGGTTTCTAAGTTTGCGTTGTGTTTCCTCACTCCATCTGTACCGCTGGAGGTTAAAAAGAACTTCGCGCCGTTTCTATAATAACTCCATTTCACTTTTGGCAGTTTTTTTTCATTTCGACAAGGGATTTCAACTTTTTTCCCCGGCCGGGCGCATAACTGTTCAGCTGTGCAGGGCAAACAGAGAGAAATCTTAAATTACATTCAAAATGTTTAATAAAAACAGTCAATTAGAAGGTTAAGCCTGCGACGTCGAGTAGCCTTAATGCGCATAAATGAAACATCTCAGTGTTTCAGTGAACAACTGTATTTGTGAAAAACATCGGCAGTTCTGAAAAGGAACCAAATTTCAATCCTCATATTAATAAAATGGATCAATGAATTGTTAAACTGGGCTATTAGGTTTATTTATTTACATTACATTTATGGTATTTGGCAGACGTCCTTAGCCAGAGCGACTTACATAATTGCTTAGAAGTGTCATCAGTGACATCATACCGAGTTACTTACCGTTTATTGATAAAATCTGGATCCAGATCAGAAACGGTAGCATATTGACAGCCGGGACATTGAACACCCTGACGCCAAGAAGACTGTACGGTCCGACAGAAATACGCAACAAAGAAAAACAAACTTACGCAACATCGTTTACATTTTAATTCGTTATTTTTACACATACAAGTGTCAGAGATCTCTTGTTTAAAAAAATCAAATATGTCACATTCTCCACACGTAATTAAAATACTTTGAAACGAACATTGTTTTACATCAGCTATCACGCATTTCGAGTTATTCATTAGGCAATTTCTGTGCTAAACATGGGCGCAGAGAACGAAATTCATGACTTCCTGTGTTCTGCGAACATATATCTGTACTCGATAGAAAAAATATGTTGTGTGAAATGAATAACTTTTCGTGTGTTTAAATGTCGTCATTGTATTTTTAGTGGAATGTGATGCCAAACATCAAGACAAATTTATCATCTTACCAGTGCATAGCCATCACGAAAAAATGAGATGTACTACTGTGATCAAATAAAAAATTCCATTAGAGATTTCACCCTCGATTATTCTAGTTTAGACGCTGGCAAGATTTGTTTTATTATCTTATTCATAAGCTTATTTAATGTCCATAAGTGCTTACCCGTTAATGTCAAACGACAATCTCAGACAGCTGCAAAAAGTAACTGTTTCACACGCACCAGTTCTGCACGGCTGTCAGTCACTGAAGTTTGCGAGGTGCCCAGGAAACACAACTACGCCACCAACTGGCGCATTTAGGTATGGGCGCCTTGGGCAGACACGCAGGGCAGCGTAAAAATTCACTTGTGACGTTTATGCGGTAGGTTTTCTATCGGCTCATTTACATGTCACGTCATTAGGCGCTTTCACGCCTAAATTCCGCAACCTGGTCCCGGTTTACAGGTTCCTGGGTCTCGACTGGGAACATTTGTACGCTGCAGAGAAGCAAATGGAACCTTTATGCTAAATAGCCATGGGAAACGCAAAAGGTTTTGACGTATGATTTCGTAGGAAACTACAGCGCCATCCAAAAACGATGAAAGATAAATACGTTGCTTAGTTATTTTTTAGATATTGGAGGGATCGAGCCAATTGTACATCACATGTAATTAAATGTACCTTTTAAGGTACAGAAATTGACTCTGAGGAACATTTTTGTGCCATTGGGGGTACATTAATGCTGTTTGATCCTTGGGGTACAAATCTGTACTAGGGTTGTACTCTTTTGTCTGATAGTATAGACAAAAAGTGACAGTCACAAAGTTAAAATACAATTCGACGACTGACCCATGTTCTTTCTGCATTACATTGCTGATTTGGGTGTACATTGACACACTATAAATAAGACACTGAATGACTAGAGTTTACGCGGGAAGTAAATTAAGTCATCAATCACCCACCTATTAACTGTTTATTATGGTTGCAGTCATGGTGGGGGTCAGATAAAGCCTATTCCAGACAGCAGAAGCAAGACTAAAGCCCACCCTGGATAGGAGGCAAGTCAATCACTGGCCACATATTTACCATGGAAACCTGTGAAAGAATATGCAAATTCTACACAAGGAGAGCAGAAGCAGGTAAACTCATGTGGAGGTTTGTGCCAGCAGATGTACCCACTCGGCTGATGTGCTGCCCTGTCATCAAACCTTACGGATAAATCCACCAAGTGCTCTCCATCATTTATTTGTGTTCTCAACGATGCATGTTTCTGGGAGAAATGTATTGATTCACTTTACTGGTATTTTTGGTCGGTGCATATCCAATGGGTGCACATCCAGCTTCAAGTAGGATTGTAGTATGAAAGGTTCAAGAAAGTTCTTAATATAGTTAAAAATGCTTGTGTTAGCAATGGCTGTGGTGTAATTAGCTAATTGAAGAGCAAATTTTTAAAGTCCATGGGATACGTTAATGGGTTATCCATCCATCCATCCTCTACCGTATGTCCAGGTCGGGTCGCGGGGGGAGCAGGGAAACCCAGATTTCCCTCTCCCCAGCCACTTCATCCAGCTCATCTGGGGGAATCCCGAGACATTTCCGGGCCAGCCAAGAGACGTAGTCTCTCCAGCATGTCCTAGGTCTTCCCCGGGGCCTCCTCCCAGTGGGACATGCCCGGAACACCTTACTAAGGAGGTGTCCAGGAGGCATCCTGAGGAGATGCCCGAGCCACCTCATCTGGCTCCTCTCGATGCGAAGGAGCAGCGGCTCTACTCTGAGTCTTTCATGAATAATTGATCTTTTCACCGTATCTCTAAGGGAGAGCCCAGCCACCCTGCAGAGGAAACTCATTTCGGTCGCTTCTATTCATGATCTTGTTCTTTTGGTCACTACCCATAGCTCATGACCATAGGAATGTAGATCGATTGGTAAATCGAGAGCTTTGCCTTTTGGCTCAGCTCCTTCTTCACCATGACAGACCGATACAGCGCCCGCATCACTGTCGGCGCCACACCAATCCACTTGTCAATCTCCTGTTCCATCTTTCCCTCACTCATGAACAAGACCCCGAGATACTTAAACCCCTCCACTTGGGGAAGGACCCCCTCCCCAACCTGGAGAGAGCATGCTACTCTTTTCCAGCTGAGGACCATGGTCTCAGATTTGGAGGTGCTGATTCTCATCCCAGCTGCTTCACACTTGGCTGCAAACTGCTCCAGTGAGAGCTGAAGGTCATAGTCCGATGAGGCCAACAGAACCACTGCATCTACAAACATACTTCCAGAGTACTCCCCACAGGACTCCCCGAGGGACACAGTCGAATGCCTTCTCCAAGTCCACAAAGCACAAGTAGACTGGTTGCGCAAACTCCCATGTACCCTTCAGGACCCTGCTGAGAGTATAGAGCTGGTCAACTGTTCCACAGCCAGGGTGAAAACCACTGGTCCTCTTGAATCTGAAGTTTGACAATCCGATGGTCCCACCTCTCCAGGACCACCAAACAGATCTTACCAGGGAGGCTTAGGAGTGTGATTCCCCCTATAGTTGGAGCACACTCTCTGGTCCCCCTTCTTAAAGAAGGGGACCACCACCAGTCCAGAGGCACTGCCCCCGATGTCCATGTGATGCTACAGATGTGTGTCAGCCAGGACAGCGCCACAGCATCCAGACCTTTGAGGAACTCTAAGTGGATCTCATCCATCCCCAGGGCCCAGCCATCAAGGACCTTTTTAACCACCCCAGAGATAAGGGAGCCCACCTCCAAGTCCCAAGACTCTACTTCCTTGTTGGAAGGCGTATCGATGGGATTGAGGAGGTCTTCAAAGTATTCCCTCCACTGACCCAAAACGTCCCGAGTTGAGGTCAGCAGCGCCTCATCTCCACCATGAACAGTGTTGATGCTCCACCACTTTCCCGCCCTGAGCTGCCGGATGGTGGACCAGAATTTCTTCAAAGCCGTCAGGAAATCATTCTCCATGACCTCGCCAAACATCTCCCACACTCGAGTTTTTGCCTCAGCGACCGCTGAAGCCGCATTCTGCTTGGCCCGCCGGTAGCTGTCAGCTGCCTCTGGGGTCCCACAGGCCAGCTTGACGGCATCCCTCACCACCGGTGTCCATCAGCAGGTTCTGGGATTGCCGCCGCGACAGGCACCAACCACCTTACGACCACTGCTCCGGTTGGCTGCCTCCACAATGGAGGTGCGGATCATGGCCCATTCATACTCATTGTCCCCCGCCTCCCATGGTGAGACATGGGCGAAGTTTTGCCAGAGGTGAGAGGTAAAACTCCTCCTGACAGGGGATTCCACTAGACGTTCCCAGCAGACCCTCACTATACGCTTGGGCCCGCCAGGTCTGACCGGCTTCCTCCCCCATCAACAGAGCCAACCCACCACCAGGAGGTGATCAGTTGACAGCTCCGTCCCTCTCTTCACCCGAGTGTCCAATACATATGGCCGCAAGTCCGATGACACAGCCACAAAGTCAATCATCGAATTGTGGCCTAGGATGTCCTGGTGCCAAGTGCACATATGGTCTGCAGTCTTCTGCCTTAACTCCATTGTGGAGGTTGATGAGATTTCTCATTACCATGGACATTTTGGTTCCAGGATTCAGGATTCCCTACCACGGGGAAGATCATGGACAGAAAATGAAGGTCAGAGTCACCAAGCAGTTCACGAAACTCAAGATTAACTTCGGAAAAAAGCCAAACTTGAATCTGAAACTGATTTGACGTAATGGAGTCAAACTGAGAAAGTGTCAGATAAGTTGACAGTTATCAGTCTGGACCAGGACAATGTCACTTTTCCTATGTAGTTGGGTACCTGACTGGTACTGAGAAGTTCATATTTGCCTGTTGGGGCATATGTCCAGGCCTGATTGGGGGTGGAAATACTTTTGTTTGTCTCATTTTCTGATAAAATGCAACACATACTATTACTGAAACTGCACAGATATCCTCAAAGTGATAATAAGTCAGTTTAATCGTGTTCAGTTAATACGAATCGAAAGCCAAATGTAGTTCTGAAGGTAAGCCTCGCTAAATGAGCAGATCGCGTCATTGCATTTGGCTGCGCAACATTTAAGGTGGACTGGAAAATCCGAATGAGCTGCGAATAAGAAGCCAACTTCAGCCTCGTACTTCACACCTACTGAAATGCATGAAAAAAACAACCAGTTCAACACGAGGTTACAGTACTTTATGCGCACGGAGACTGCAAAAGACCGAAACAGTCGTTAATACACTTTACACACACCAGTTCTTAAAGTACGGACTGGTTGCCGGATAGCTTCATTATCAAACGTCTATTAAGAGCCTGTCCTCATCGAAACTTGCGAGGTGCCGGGAAAATGCAACTATGACACGCAGATAGCATCTGCTTTCTGTCATTGTGCGTGACGAATGGCTTGCGAAGATTCTAAATGAGAAATACTGCGACGAGAAAATTCCTCGCGACTCGGCTCCCCCTGGCGGTTGTGACATCGAACTGTCATCTACGCAAGGTGAAGATCGCCGGATGTCTGTTGCCGGGTTGAGTCACACATTATCACTACAATATCATTTCCTTTCAGTTAACTGTTTGTCTGATTTAATTTTTTTATGTAATTTTATTATTATACATTATTATTATTATTATTATTATTTTCTTTTAAATGTGATTTTTATGCATTTTATTTACATGAAAAGCACTTTGAATAGCCTTGTTTCTGAATTGTGCTATACACATAAACTTCCCTCCTTGGCTTTGTCTTACCTGCCTGCCTTGCTGCACAGTCACATGTATAGGTGCCCCCGTTGTTGGGTTATTATTTTATGGAGCTGAGGGCCGTCCTGGGGGAGGGGGTGGATGTGGCGGGACTGGAGGCTGAGTGGCGTGAGATGTTTGCCTTTGCCTGGATGGACTATCACCGCTTTCTCCTGGGCTGGTTGCCGGGTCACCACAAGATCAACAAGTACAGCAAGAAGCTGGCCAAAGACGTCCTGCGGAAGCTCTTAGGACCGGACCAGTCACTCGTCTTAATGTTCATTACACATAGATATATATAGTGTAGTGTCGCCCTGTGTCTTTGTAGCTGAATAAAGCTCAGCACTCATCCTATGTTCTTAGCTGCCAATGACACATACAGATTTTCAATCTGGTCAAACAGTTAGGCATTTCATGGAGAATGGCACTGATTTAGTATTTTCTCGTTGTTTATGCTGTTAACGTATCAAACAGAGCTGCATAGTCCTGGTATGAAATAAGTTTTGTCTTAGATACTAGTGCAGTGTCACCCTGGGTACTTGTAGCTGAGTAGAGACATTCAGCAGTTCTTCACCAGTCCAAACCATACAGTCTGGCAGACTGATAGCTCCTTAATGCCCAGAGTGTGATTGCCCAGTGTGTGGATGGCTATCCCATCCTGGATGCTCCCCTACCTGGTACCCTGTATTTCTGGGATACGTTCCAGGCTCCATCCCATGACCCCGTACTGGAAAAGCAGCAGGAAGATGAATGAATGGGCTCCGTGGAACAGAAAGTCAGTCATCAGAACCCCAATCCCAACCCTATCGAACACAAAGCTCAGTGGCAACATCACCTTCCATGCACCTGGACTGAAAAGAATGATGTCATCCTGCTTAGCGCTCAGTGTAACCAGCATCAAACTAGGAATTAAAAATGTAGATTTGTTTAAAAATATAGACTGGTTTTCCATGGCTGCATTCTTCAACAGTTTACTGAATCTTGTATTATTAAGATGAAGATGACATTAAGAATAATGGTGATAGTCAGTACATGAATTCAAGAATTTACTGAAATTAAAAGCTCTCTGTTATTAGATTTTCAGCACCTACAAATAATTTACTGGTAATGTGATACATAGTATAGCAATTAGAAACATTTTATTGCACATTTATCATTTACAGAAAGTTGTCCCTCCTCTTTATTCTCCAACAGAGATTAATATCTTACTGCTACATAATCATTTTTACTAACTGATAAATAATAAAACAATAATTTTATAAACTATTAATCAACACCCTTGCATTCCCAAATTACTTTCATCTGAATCCGAACAATGCAGATAGTATCCGAACAATGCAGATAGTATACTGCTTTGAAAAAGAAAGAACATCTTTAAACAATAAATCACAGATATTCTGATTTTTACTTTCAATGATGAACAGTTATAATACTCGGATTTCTCATTCTCTTCAGGCAACCATGACACTGCATTGCATTATTACAATTTTAAATGCAGCCATGAATATTTAACAAATGTCTTCAAAAAGTGAAATCCAAAAGTAGCAGTTAAATACATTTGATTGAAGATAGAGTCTCTTCCAAGTTGCACCATTTCTCATGAAATGAGCTTATTTTTTCCAGAAAGCAATAAAATTTCTGCAAGTTCCTTTGTACTTCTACGCATGATCAGAAATAACAATAATTCATTCATTTTTCCCTGGTTAGTATTTTCATGCATGGTGAAATATAATTTCCTTTGATGAAATGTGAGAACTCCGATTCAAGACCGTAATAAATGCATGGAAAATATATCGTAATAGGTCAAAACGCAGCGCTATGTGTAATGACGTAATGACGTGGCGTATGCGGTTGCTTTACAATCACTTCACCGGAAGATGGAAAGAAAAATCTGCATCATCAACCAATGGCCTTGTACGTTGATTTGTAAGCATGATTATCTTAACAATATGATCTATGATCTACAACTCAGAATACTACCCTGGATTAGCACTAATTAAACATTTGAGCAGCACTGTTAATACCTGAATCCCCCCTCCCGCAAACACTCAGCCTACTCCATTCTTTCAGAAGTGCTGTTTCGGCATTGTTAATCGATCGGTAAGGTTTTCCACCCAAAAAACGTCTTATTATGGAAACAGCTGACAGCTTAATGCCAGCAAGATACAATTGTGTATTGAAAACATTAATGTTGCCTATAATGAACAGCTACAGTTTAGGTAATGCCTTGTTTCCGTATCTGCAAAATTATTTTTGGAATAAGATAAATAACAGTACGGGATTTTTAAACGCTCTCTGGACCGGATATACGCATCTTTGAAGCATTACTTGCAACTAAAGTAAAGTCAAATAAAATGTTTGTGCACAGCCGTGTTTGTGTAAATTAAGGGCAAACTAATGTGGAAATGCTCACACACGATGGCAGAGATTTCAGGCAAAGGCAGAAAGAGAAACTGTGACGTCACACTTGTGGTTACATTTACTAAGCCCTCTTGTCTGTTTTTACTGATCTTTCTGCTCTGCCAATCAGTGTTTATTTTGTTGTCTTGTTGCTCACCAGCCACCAGTTTCCATCATACAGAAGATAACTAACCTAGTTTAATCCAGCTTGACATTTCCAAAGTGGTTATACCACCCTGTGCGAGGGCCACATTTTCCACTCTATATCACACTTGAAGATACAGTCCTGGGGCTCTTTAATTTGATTAAACTGACTCATTTTACTAAATGTTATAGATCCAGTTCTCACTAGTTTTACCCTGTCAACGGAATCAAAATCAGGAATACACACCGGTCGTACTACTCCAGACGTATTACTTCAGACATGAAATAACCAGTTTCACAAGAGAAAAAAAGTCAGATCTGCCTGCTCATCCAAGGGTTAAAACAGTTTTCACCATTGTCTGCTTAATATTCTTGTTAAGAAATTTATTGTAAACTGTGTCAAAATTTCCTTGGGCAAAATAAGATACCCCTCATCGGGGAAAGGCGACATCAGCAGACTTTGCAACCGTGAGGAAATTGTCTCAGTTTTGGTATGTTGCATGAAAGATGAACATATCAGCTAGCTGATTAAAGCAAACACTCCACAACATGTGAATGTGATGCCATCCAGGCTGCTTGCTATGGACCGGCGGTTCCTTGTGACATTGTGGAAAGACAGTCGGTTAAAATACCCACATTTTGGATAATCTCTTTGGATGCATTCTGATCAGCAGGATTTTCAGGAAGAGAAGCTTCAGCATTGCTTGAAAGATAATCCATCAGTGTATGACTGCACACTATACTTAATAAACATATAATAAATGGAGAAACTCACATTTATATTGACAATTAAAATTACATTTATACATTTGGCAGGTGCCTTTGTCCAAAGCAAATGATTCTGAGACTAGATTCTAAAACATACCCCTGAAGAACTCCAGTGTTCAAGATGGTAATCTTGAACACTGGAGTTCATCAGGGCTGTTTTAAGTCCCCTACTATTCACCTTGTTGACCCACGACTGTTGTGCAAATTACAACTCGAACCACATCAGAAAATTTGCAGATGACACGACAGTAGTGGGACTCATTGGTAATGATGACAACTCCGCAATACAGAGAGTAAGTTAACTGACTCATTACCTGGTGTGGAAAAAACAACCTGGCACTGAATGTCAACAAAACAAAAGAGATCACCCTTGACTTCAGAAGAAAGAACAGGGCCACACTGGCCACTTACAGTCCATGGCAACAGTGTGGAGTCAGTGAGAAGCGCCAAGTTTCTGGGAGTGCACATCACGGACGACCTGACATGGACCACAAATATCACTTCTCTTGTGAAGAGGGTACAACAGCGACTCCATTCCCCTCTACTGTCCTCACTACTTTCTACTGAGGCACTATAGAGAGCTTACTAGCCAGCGGCATCTCAGTCTGGTACGGTAGCTGCACTGCCGCTGAACCGAAGACACTTCAGAGAGTGGTGAGGACGGCGGAGAAAATCATCGGGACCTCTCTCCCATCTATTCAAGAACTATGCTATTCAAGTTGCCAGAACAGATCCAATAAGATCATAAAAGATCCCACGCACCTGGCACATGAGCTATATGAACTTCTGCCTTCTGGTAAACGTTACCGCAGTATGCACTGCAGAGCAACCAGATTTAACGAGAGCTTCTTCCCCCAGGCCATCAGAATACTAAACTCTGTCAAATGAATGAACTTCTGTACTCGTCACATACAGGGACTATCGGATCACACACATGACAAAATGTCTGAACACTAACACATACATAGACTATCAATATACACATGCAAACCTATATCCCGAAAATGCTGCAAATTCATGTGAAACCCTAACTCTCTTACTACAATAGGTATTAAGATTACATTTTACTTATATAGTGCAGTAATACAATCACTGTGAATACTGTATCTATATAGTGCAATAATACAATCACTGTGAAACGATGTGCAATATTTTTCATCATATTCACCACTGACTGGTTTTACATTTCTGTATAACTATATTGTTTTGTATGTTTAGTGTCTGTTTTGTGCTGCTTTATGCTGTCTTACTTCTGTGTAAAAAAATGAATTTTTATTTGTAATATACGTATATTGTCTATGTGCACTTTGAGCCTGGAGATACGTGATTTCGTCCAGCTATGCATCCGTTGTTGTAGTGTTGTACGGTATGAATGTCAATAAAGTTCATGTACTTATTTACTTACTATGTCTGAAGCAGCACCACCTATGCAGCCTACCAGCAGGCTGCAAAACTGCATTCCCTCAGGGCCAACAGCAAGCAGGCAACACAACCAGATTCTCGCGAGGGGTGTTGAGTGAACCCATAACTGCCACCGCAATAGATATACAGGGATTTAGCAGGAGACGGTGGGGGGGGGGGGGGGGGGGGGGGGGG
>JABFEB020000132.1:26665600-26691063 GCA_019775895.2 Stomatorhinus ivindoensis
GGGGGGGGCTCTGGGCAAGGAGCTTCAACACAGCTGTGACAGTGTGGTTGGAGGAGATTTAGACTGTAATCCAGGTGAAAGTGACTATTGAGATGGAAAAGCTGATCGCCTCAGTGCTGGTGGCAGAGGGGGCACTAATCTACCGTGAGGGAGATGAGAGTGGAATCTGTGTTAGAGCGGCTGCAGTGATGCTGAGCAGGGCAGCTCTGGAGCAGACAGGGAAATCAGGCCAAGCTCATGGGTACTTCTGTGGAGCAGAGATGGAGAGAAGGTCACAAAAGACATAACCAGAGAACAGCCAGCTACGAACAGAACAAAAGCAAGGCGTGTCTTATTTGAGGTACAGACACCTGTACTGGAATAGGGGCTGAAATGCCAATGGATGGTGGCATCCCAGTTGATGGACCTGTTCATGGTTTCCAGACGTTGGTCCAGATGTGGCACGTCAAAGCTTTGCGATTTGCAAAATGTATCTATTAAAACAAACAGTCGGAGGCTACCTTATTGAAAACTGAGATGCGAAAACCAAGACGTCTGGAACCCACAATCTCACCATATTTAGAATCACTTAGATCATGCGTGGTAATCATTCTCACATGGAGTCAAACAGAAAGTGAACCTAATGACTATATATATCCAGTATTCAGTTACAGTCATGTGATTTGTTCTCTGGAAGAGCAGGCTGTTTGCTTTAGCAAACGTGTACCTGAAATATTGGCAACAGTGACTTAAATATCTTTCTATTGTTCTTTCCTAATATGGTGTTTGAAACTGATTTAATTTGCATTCTGAGCCCATTGTGATTTATGGCATAAGCACTTGATTTAAGTCATCAAGGTTACAAACCGAAGTATGTGGTGTTTTTTATCAGTACTGTAACTCATATTGGTTGGAAATGGTGTTTTTCTTCTTTCCAAAATATATGTTTGAATAGTTTACTTCAGTCCAATTAGGGGCGCTGCTAGAGAATCCGGGCCCCCAACCCAGACCAACCCCCCCACATGCGCCCCTGGACCCAGTTCCATTCACAAAAACGGCAGTTCTTATTTTTTACCACAAGATGGTACGCTTTTCAAATTTTCCCAAATTCACATCGAATTCAAAATTAAACCACAATTAACGCCACAAACCTACTTCTTTTTTTAAATTACGCAATGACTGCTTCAAATCAGTGTAAAATAACTTTAAAAATATGTATAAAAATGTTTTAAAAAAATAAAATCTGGTTGACTGATGGAGTCTTTATGTACTGTGACAGTTGTGTACTTATTATACGTATTTAACCCCCAGGTGAACACATAATTTAAATTCTTAAAATTTGACTCAGAGTTTTAGATGCAAATAAAATTTGGACGAAAATAATCCGAAACCAGTTCCAAAACCATCAATGATTTTTCTCAACATTATTGTTCTCAATAACTCGTAATGCACTGAAACAAGTTAAAGTTTAATTCGAAAATTTTGTGAAATGCATAAATGGCCAGTTATGTTATGTTACCAATAACACATGCATATTAAGTAAATTACCATTAATTTACTTAATGCACAGATAGTTCAAGTACAAAGTATGTAAATAAAAACAACATTTCCCAGGATGCCGTGCACGCTAACAGGAAGTGTGTTTCAAATTGTTGTTTCCTCAGAAGCAGTTCGTCATGGCAAGTGTTTGGAACACTCAATAATACGCAAGAAAATTACAAATAAATTCCATAATTTTAACTGTAGATAGAAGCGTGGCCGAAAGAACCATTTTTCTCAAGTCAACAGCTGAAAAGAGATTCGAAGGGTCAACGTTAATATTTAACCGGCCAGTAGCTACGGTCATCGTAGGTTAAGAAGGACTTCTGTCGTTTTCTGTCATACTAATACTCTTTTAAATGTTATTGTGATATATATGAGTCATATCATTATTTGGGGTCGCCATTTTGATAACTTATAATTCTGCTTAGAAAATCAATGAAATTTTATTTGCAGATTAGTATTAAATGTGAGCAGTTTGCATGGACTGAACACGTATGATCACAGAATGAAACCAGAATATCAGGACCTAATTTTGCAAGCTACCGGGGCGGAGGCGTTACGAGTCGGCAGGAAAATCCAGACGCTATGGAGCGGCTACGGGCAGATTGTCAGGGTTCACTTGCAAGGTGCCGACCGGCCCTCTGTTGTCGTGAAGCACGTAGTGTTTCCCCAGGACTCGGCTCACCCTGGCGGCTGGGACACCGAATTGTCTCATCTACGCAAGGTAAAGTCCTATCAAGTGGAGACTCACTGGTACCGCCATTACTCCACCGGAAAAGATTGCCGGATACCTGCCTGCTTTGCGGCCCGCTCATATGGAGATGAGCTCCTGATTGTCCTGGAAGACTTGGACGTGGCTGGGTTTGACCAAAGGCGGTCTAGGGTCACCGACGCTGAAGTAAGGTTGTGCCTGCATTGGCTTGCTCACTTCCACGCTTGCTTTTTAAGCATGGACCCAAAGGGGCTGTGGCCCACTGGTACCTACTGGCACCTGGAAACCCGTCCAGATGAGTTGGAAGCCATGGCTGATGAAGAGCTGAAGGCTGCCGCTGGGAAGATCGACAAAGTCCTATCTGAGTGCCAGTTCAAGACGATCGTCCACGGTGATGCGAAGCTGGCCAACTTCTGTTTCTCTGGAGATGGGACAGATGTGGCGGCAGTGGACTTCCAGTATGTCGGCGCGGGTTGTGGGATGAAGGACGTGGCCTACTTCCTGGGCAGCTGCCTTAATGAGAGGGAATGTGAGCAGCAGGTGCCCCCATTGTTGGATTATTATTTTATGGAGCTGAGGGCCGTCCTAGGGGAGGGGGTGGATGTGGCGGGACTGGAGGCTGAGTGGCGTGAGATGTTTGCCTTTGCCTGGACGGACTATCACCGCTTTCTCCTGGGCTGGATGCCGGGTCACCACAAGGTCAACAAGTACAGCAAGAAGCTGGCCAAAGACGTCCTGCGGAAGCTCTAAGGGCCGGACCAGTCACTCGTCTTAATGTTCATTACACATAGATATGCATAGTGTGGTGTCGCCCTGTGTCCTTGTAGCTGAATAAAGCTCAGCACTCATCCTATGTTCTTAGCTGCCAATGACACATACAGATTTTCAATCTGGTCAAACAGTTAGGCATTTCATGGAGATTAGTATGGCACTGATTTAGTATTTGCTGAGTTCCTGTATTCATAACTGAGGCGTTTTACTTGACAAGTGAAGATCAGTCTGTGGGTGTATCTTGGTTGCCTGTGGTCTCCATTTTGGGCTTCATCTGTGTTGGCATGTATGTGTGGATCTTGCTGTCTTTTGAATATATCCGTATGACCAGGTCATTCTTTTAATGTACTACATGGTAAAGCACACATTTGCTACATGTCTGTCTTATGTGGGGCTCTTTGAATCAGTGCTCTTGGTAATAAACCATGAACCAGAATAGAAACTCGTATGTGGTGAACGTGTCATTATCTTCTGTGCAAGTGCCTGCCTGGCTGACGTGTCAGCTAGTGCACACCGGCTTCTGCTGCCTCCGCTAGTTTGCTTTTCTTTTTCCTCAAATTCGCATGAACTTTTGTGCCAATCTGCTCCTAAAAATGTCCCTGATGTGTGGATCGATCTGATGTCTCTCAGCACTCTGGTTCTGGTGTTGGTGTGCCAGTTTGCAGCACGGTATGCAGATTTCCCTGCTCAGACACACCTACTTAACCTGCCAATTGGCTGATTAATATGTGTTTGAGCAGGGAACTCTGCAAACGGTGTTGGATTCTTTTCCTCCAGGACCGAAATCGCGGAACCGTCTTAGGCTACGTTCACACTGCAGGCCTCTGATTTGTTTGCCTGTTTACATGACTCTTTTTAATGTGGGCAATATCAGATTTAAATGTGAACGGTTCACTATACTGAACTGGCCTGCATGTGCACAAAACAACATAGATGCAATGACGCGCATGTGCAAAAACGCAGACGTCACTTTATTGATTCGAAAACTGGTTCCAGTTTTGCCTGAACAGATTCATCTCCCCAAATACTTATTAAATCCAGCACCTCACTCTCCCTCCACTGGCCAGCTTCTGTGCTCTCCTCCATGTTTGACACTCTGACGGAGACATATGGTGACTTCCGACTGTGATGAACTTCTATTGAGAGTGATGTAAAAGTCGCATGAATTCCAATTTTGCTGTTCAGTGGTCGCATTGCAAAAAATCAGACCTGTATCCGATTTATGATCACATACTGAAGTGACTCAATTTGGAATTGAAAAAATCAGATTCCATGTGACTTGTGCTGTTCACATTGTCTTAAAAAATGCGATCTGAGTTACATATGAGCAAAAAAATCAGATTTGGGCCACATTTGTCCTGCAGTGTGAACGTAGCCTTAGAGTTTGGGGTGAGCTTACGTTCAACTATTATTTTTCCCGAGAGATGGCGCTGTTTGTTAATTTTCCATGTTAGACTTATCCGTTTTCAAATGTTTCTGAAACCCCGTTTCAGTTTAAATCAATAGTGATGTAATAATGAAACATCAAAATGTGCATTTTAACAATATTTCTTAATTTAAATAAAATTTATATTTTAAAAATGGTTGAAAATGGTTAAACGTTGTATTCCAAGGGGAATAATATTAAATAAGGCTCCTGATTTCTCAGCCAAAGGACTATAATATGCAGTTTGTTAGTTCTGCGCTGGTTTTATTTTTTTCTATTAAGCTCAAATTGTCGGGACGTAACTGTCCCGCATGAATTAAACTATATGCTATAATTTTCACCTAATGTTTGAAGTTGAAGTATATGCACACACCCTTCACGCGGGGTCCTTTATCCAAGCAAACGTCGGAATGCCATGGAAACTCGGACGGATATCCAAAGAGGCAAGACTTCATGGCTTTTGCTAAAACCCTACATTAAGATTTTATTGGCTGTGCAGTCTGCAAATGTAGCTTTGATGCATCTTCGGAGCGTGGCGCCAGTGTTTCGCTGCTTTCGCGAATTCCGTGTATCGTGATGGAGGTTTTATTTTTGTGCTACGCGGAAAGTGAGTGAAGGGGAAGGAGGGTTTTGCTACAGGGTGGTCCGCCATCTCCGTAGGCTGTGGGGAGCGGGATGGACACATCAAGTGGAGCTTTATTGAGCTGTTATGCTCAATATTTCAGTTATTTCGTTAATTATTTGACGCATTTATTAAATTATCGAAATACCCCACACCGTTTCTTAAATCATGATATTTTAAGTAGGCCTAATTATTATAGGGCAACGCAAGTTTCCTCGTAGGAAATAAGCCAAATTCTGTGATTTTACAGTTACCTACCTTAGGATAGGCTAATGTTTCAAGATACTATATTGCTAAATTGATGCAAAAGAGGTAAAGTGCTTTAAATAACTTTATATATTTCACCACTGCAGATTAAGTGCTTTTCATATACATTACAATAGGGTTATAACATGGAAACGTATTACTTATATTCAGATCCTTAACCACTACAATAGCTACATTTAATAACGCAACAAAAACTGCAATTTTAGTTGTTTATACAGCTGGACACATTACTTGAAATGTTGAGATTAAGTATCTGGTTTGAGAGCAAGACAGCGAAACATCTTCTGGGACTAACTCCAGAAACCATATGGTCACCCTTCCAAAGCATTAACACCAGCCGCCACTCTGGAAAACGGCTGAAATTCCAAAATCTGATCTCTCGCACTGCACTCGGTGCTTATTCTCGTCCCTGGGATCCATCACCAGGCTCGCTAAAAGCTCACTAAATCAGTTACATGAAAGGCAGAAGAACCAGCAGCTGAAGTCAAATTGATAGATGTCACCAAGACAACCCCTGTCACTGGCTTTTCGAAAGAAGGTAAAATTTTCGGGAAGCAGAGAGCGCCCCCCCCCAGCCGCACGTCTGATGGAGACGGGCAGATAGTAAGGTAAGTCGTAAATGCAGGAGACGTTCTGCATCCTGAGGAAACCGCTAATCGAATGAAAATGGATTTTATTTAGTACATCGATTAAGTCC
Organism: Stomatorhinus ivindoensis; assembly: GCA_019775895.2. Lineage (NCBI taxonomy): Eukaryota > Metazoa > Chordata > Actinopteri > Osteoglossiformes > Mormyridae > Stomatorhinus > Stomatorhinus ivindoensis. The sequence goes on from JABFEB020000132.1 coordinate 26,671,617, forward strand.
AATTAATTATTCACGGCAGTGACAGTATTAGACTTTTATTTTGTTAAGGGGTCTCTAAGTAACTGAGTAGATTAAGATAACATTGGTGGTCAAGGTTGGAGGAGAGGATTTTATCAGACACTCGATTTTATTAATGGCTCGATTTGCGGGACTTTTGCTGATTTCCCTTTGACAGACATGCATGGACTGTAGATATCTTCCAGTTTCACAAAAATACTGCTGGAAAAGTCAAGAAACAATTAAGTATGTTACATCTGGAGCATGAACTTGTAACCTTCTGGTTCCCCATACAATTTCTTTTTGAATTATCAGATAATTCGATGGGAATCGGTGCCAGAATTCCTAGCTCCAAACTGTGGCACACAACCTGCAATGGTGCATCCATCAGTGTTGCACAGAGCATGGGTCCCACCCCAGGGAGCAGAGATGTACAGGGGGGGGGGGGCTCTGATAAACTGATCTAAAGGAAATCAAGATGCACATTTAAATGTATTTATTATCACTGTATCACTTCCACATTCAGCCAGCCTTCCCTTTCCAGGGGGAATTGTTTTCCAGGACCCCCCCCCCCCCCGTGGATACGCAAATTCAGGCATAGTCTAGTATTTGCATATAACCTCCGTACTGTAAACCCCCCCCCCATACGTTAAATCACCTCTGTGATACTTATACCTAATACAATGTAACTGCTATGCTATAGTTATGCTATATTGTTTTACGGAATAATAATATGAAAAAATACCTGTATATGTTTGACAGATGCAAACATCGTAATACATACAAAAAATATTTTAAATGGAGATAATGTAAATTCATTCTCTATTTCTCTCAAAATATGCATTCATCGGTTGCTCTTTCACATGCACAGATATAAACCAAGGTGCTGTATTAACAATCATCACATTTCTTGGAACTTTCTGGATTTTTTTCCCCCCGACTATTTTCAGCCCATGGTTGGGTGAATCTGTGGATGTGGAGGGCCAGATGTGGAGGGTCAGATGTGGAGGGCCGGATGTGGAGGGTCAGATGTGGAGGGTCGGATGTGGAGGGTCAGATGTGGAGGGCCGGATGTGGAGGGTCAGATGTGGAGGGTCGGATGTGGAGGGTCAGATGTGGAGGGTCAGATGTGGAGGGTCGGATGTGGAGGGTCAGATGTAGAGGGTCAGATGTGGAGGGCCGGATGTGGAGAGCCGGATGTTGAAGGCCGGATGTGGAGGGCCGGATGTGGAGAGCCAGATGTGGAGGGCCGGATGTGGAGGGCCAACTGTACCATACGACTTGTAGTGTTCATTGGACCCCAAAGTCCAAGGCCAATTTTTAATCTCAATCCACCACTGACCACTGTAATTCAACATCAAGAATCGATCAAAATGATAAACACATAACCATAGGACCAAATGTTATGGATTCAGGTTTTAAGTTATTCATGCCTCACTGGTTAGATGATAAACAAACAAAAAATACCTTACCAATTATATCTTGAATAACTTAATGGTGTTTTTGAATGGCCCTAATGATATATAGCGACCAAAACTGAGATGAATTGCAATTTAAAAGTTATACAGTGGTACCTCAGAACTTGAAATTAATCTGTTCAGAACTCTCAACCGAATCCTAAAAAGTTTGAGTTATGATCGAATTTTCCCCGTAAGAAATAATGGAAAACCAATTAATTGGTTCCTGGCCCCAAGAAATTACCGAAATATGTTTTTTTAGTATATAATCACAAAATGAACCAGACAAAACAAGAAAAGCATATACTGCACTAAAATCATCTAAGCACATTTATCAAAACAGTAATTTTTAAAGTAAGAAAATAAATGTATCCAAACAATGCAAAAAAAAAAACAATGTGTCATGCTCTGATCATCTGCTCCTTCTGTGTGCCACGCCCCCACGTTAACCCCGTGTGTAAAACCCTGTGTGATTGGCTGGTTCTGATTATGGTCATTAGTCCTCTGTATTTAGTCCACATTTCAGTTTGTTTCCCCAGCACGACAATATTATTATAATTACATGTATTAATGGTTTATTAATAATATCAACATAATTAATATGAAATCATTATTTTTTAATGTATTTTATTATATAATAATAATTACTGTTAATGTCTATCATTGTCTAAATGTATTTTACTGTCTAAATATATGTATTCAGCTAGTGTAAACATGCACGATGCTATCACAGCAAATGCCAGGCTGAGACTGAAGCGTTACCCATTGTTTCCGCTGAGAGACGTGCTGCGTGATTCATTTCCCTGTGTGTACAAGTTATCTTAGGTCGGCATTCAGGGTTTGACTTCTGAGATTCAGATCAAATTCTAGGTAATTTTTTTTTCAAATTGGTTGGTTCGACTTTTAAGAAATTCGAGTTGTAATGAGTTCGAGAACTGAGGTACCACTGTAATTCACATTTAATAAGCTAAGTGAAGTTCTGTGTCACATTTTTAGATAATATGGTGGTTATTTATTAATTGAGCCTGCTAAGGTAGAAGTAAGACGTAAGTTGTTTGTTTGTTTCACTGGAAATTCACTGTGTAAAATTTCACGTAATAGCCCAGAACTGATTTGATTTCTTGACGCTCATGCCTAGTGATGTAGAGCTGTAATTTTAAACACCCTTCACATGGAACTGGAATCTGTTACAGCGATCGGTTAAGTATTTTAAGAGTGAGTGGGCTGGGCTGGTTATTACACCCCACCTGGAGCTTCCTGACTGTTCAAAAGCTCGGATAACATGCCTCAGAGGGACTGGTTCAGGTGCCTCATCTCAGCCACAGCATCGAAATCTCCAAGTCGTCTGTCTTTAGGCCTCAGAATTCACAGCTATCTAGACTAGACCCCTTCAGCATCGACATGGCGATAGACTGTGATTTCTCTGCTGTGTGTTTAGTATGTCTAATTCTAAATGTCCCTTCCGGGAAATATGTTTTGTGCATGTGAATAACACTAGCACACATACAAAATATTAGCTAGCAGTAAAGCAACTCAGGACATGTGTACTCCCTAACTTAAATAAAATATATTTGGGTTTCTTTATCCCCCCTATAAATAGGCCCTTGCATTTAAATGATTTAGTTGGGTCCTCTGTAAGAGGTCTATAAAACTCAATAATATACAGTATAACTCTGTGGTAACCTGTTCAGCTGTGTATTATATTATTAAATGTTATTTAGTTATTAAGTGTTAATAAGTAGACTTGATCTGGAGTATGCAAATACCTGTCTGCTGAGTTATTCAGAGCTGTCACGTGGAAAGGTATCCATAGATGAATCTTAATGGTTAACAGGTTTCTGTAGCCGTCGATATTTATTCAATAAAAATATGATTCATCGTATTTTAGACATGACTTTTTTCATTAAAACACTCACACAAATTTTTATGGGATCGATATATTTTTGTCATCGCTTACAAATAATATCTGATCTTAAATGCGTATAATATTACATAATGCTTCGTATTTCGAGAGAACAAATAAATATATTGCACTTTTAAAAATCAACAACAAAAAACCCAAACAACGTTCTTCTTTAGGGTACATTATATGGCAAAAAACTGACCAAAACAAAAATATGTTTCTTGGTTCAACTGTACGCACATATTCTTTTCTCTCACCAAACGCACAATCTAAGTTCCCACAATTCTTATGATGTATTCAATAAAAACACCTGACTGAAATGCAATCACCTATTCTTCTTTTAGGCACTGAGAAAATGTTTATGTTGCAGTTATTTTATTCGTTTTGGTTAAATTGGTTGGTTAAAATGCTTAAATGTCGATGTCACAATCAATGAATAATCTTGTGTCAGTTCCCTGGCAGATGCTATGCAAAGTAACACATTATTTTCCCTTCTTTGTGACGGATATAACAAGAGACATAACGTATTGGTTTTTGTGCAGGATCATAGCTGACTCATTACAGCAACACTGGTAGATCTGTAGAATACTGTCTGCTGAAAGTACATTGGGGATTTTTGTCTGTCTTGCCTGTCGTCCCCCCTTCCCCATATGTACAAAATCTGTTTTGTTTGACTATTAGTCCAATACGCCGTTTACGATTTGCTAGGATTTGCTGTGAATTGGTTAATGAATTCTGACAAATTTGACTCAGCAAGACAGGACTTACTCAGCAACGAGTCACTACACGTATTGAATAGGACAGGGTTGCTCGTTCTTTACAGGTGCGGATCTGTTCCAGGGCGGGCTGTCCACACGCTAGCTACAGCGATTGTAAATTATGAGTAAATTAGGGGATTGTATAGGGCTGGATGGGGAGCTTCGAGACTTAAACAAATGTACTGTTCTGTACATACAGGTCCTCTTCTCCTCACAGAGTTGCCATATTATGTAAAATCCACTCAGACATGGTCACTGGCCATTTCATTATCTGAAGCAAGGAGGATAGTAACTAGCTTTTTAAAAAAACATATAAATCAGTCATTTCTTGCATTTCCGTCCTCAGTATTATGCTGTAAGTCACTGTTTAAGGCAGTGATCTTTTGTATAATATAGTCATCTATTCATCTAATAACTGTTTATCCTAGATTGGGTTGCAGGGGAAATTAAGCCCATCCCAGGCGGCATGGGGGACACGAGGCCGGGGTACATCCTGCATGGGATGTCAGTCCATCACAGGGCACTAAGCAGGGGTACATCCTGCATGGGATGTCAGTCCATCACAGGGCACTAAGCAGGGGTACATCCTGCATGGGATGTCAGTCCATCACAGGGCACATTCATTCACACACTACAGGTAACGTAGAGTCACCAATTTGCCTAATTGCGGGTCTATGGACTATGTGAGGAAACCCACATGACATTTGGAGGACATGCACACTCCACACACACACACACACACACAGACAGACACACAGCGAGGGTGGAATTCAAACCCCTAACCCTGGAGGTGTGAGACAACAGTACGACATAGCCATCTAGCTGCCTCAATTTTGTTACGCAAACAAGAACGCACCCATAAACTACACTTCCCAGATGTCTGCATCCAAAAAATGGCCAACTGCACATCAAACCCTGGGTTTACCTGTAAAATACATACAGTCCAGGCAGGATACAGGTAAGCAAACATCAATATATTTCCAACAGAAAAAAGTCCTAAGGGGAAATTACCAGTATATTCTTGAATTTATAGACGGACAATGGAGAGTGACAAATGGAGAACATCTGAATGATACATCCATTTCCCTAATTTGTCTGAGGGGCGGATGTCTCGACTGTATCTCTCTTGCCCTTTAATCTGACATCACTGTGATTGGTCTGGTGTGATGGTGGGGGTGGGCTGATGTTCAGGACTCTGCTGTCATTGGAGCCGCTAGCAGTGACGACGGAGGCCGTCACTACGCAGAATGTTCCACCCAAAGCAGACAGAAGCTCCAAGTACGTTTAAAGGGTGGAAACAATTCACACTCTTCCTGTTAGTGGTTTGGTCCTAAGCTTGTTTGAAAGACACCAGGACATGGAAATCATGCTTTACATAACAAGCTGAACAAAATCTAGAAAAAGTATTTAATTTCTGATGAAAGTCGAGGCCAAACCACAAAGTCAGAGCACTGAACTGTATCGTAACTGTATCATACATATACTGATTCTCATCCCCAGCATCTTTTCATAACTTTTCCACACCTTAAGCAGGACTCTGCCTGCCTTGCAGAATATGTGTTTCGTGTTTATGTAAGCTTGTTCCTGGCTCCGTGGAGTCTGGCCACAAAGTATGCAGATTGTCCCTCTGAGGTCACTGTGCCACGTGTGCCAATGTCCGTTGTGGGTGTGTCTTAGTCACATCATGTGACATACTCCTTGGGTCATCATTTCCTAGCCAGTAGCTCTTCTCCATGCATGACAGAGATAAGCCAAGCAGAGCAAACACCAACCCCAGTTGGTGAACAGGTTCGCGTCCCAAAAACTCTGTCCAGAAAACTTTGGCAAAAGGACTATGACCTCGTCCTCACCAAACGAGGAGAAGGGGAGGTATGCTAGTTATGGTCTTTGTACAAATATTTTCTACAGATCTCCAGCCCGTAGAAAGTCCACATTCTTCTGGATTCTTCTTCAGAGCGGACGACTATGCCGGAGGCTCCAGGTCGTTCAATGAACTTTAAAATGGTTTCTTATTTACATTGAGGAGGAACTTGATGAAGATATAGAGAAGGCGGGCAAGGGAGGGTGCCTGCTGATGGGGGTTGGATACTGGACCGTGTAGGGGACGGCAGGAGTCATACAAAGGGTGTCATGACCGCGGAGGAATGCCGCAGTCCCTGAATGGCAGCATAGGGCCCCTGCTGAAAATAGTGATGGTACCGTGGCATGTGGAAGGAGGGGAAACTGGGCCCACTGCCCGGCATGCTGCTGAGGGCAGAGGGGGCGAGGGGCACGCCCAGCCGTCCGTACGGGGGCAAGGAGCCCTGGATGGGGTGGGCCAGCGGGCTGGCCAGCGAGGCAGCGCTGCCCCCAATGGCAGACAGGGACTGTGGGTGCTGGAAGCTGGAGAAGCCCGAGGTGGTGGTCACCCAGGAGCTTAGCGACAGGTTATCTGAGGCAGTGAAGGCGGAGCCTGAGCGACGGAGCCAGGATGGAAGGAGGGGTAAAAATGGAGGGGGGGGGGGAAGAGAATAAAAGACTGGGTGAGATTACTGCTCCCAGCTTATGGAAAGAACATTCAGAATTAACAGGAAAAGTATAGCATTTTATTCAAGCCTAATTTACTGTCTGTCCCTTCAGTGTCACCAACACCCTTCACTGCCTGCATTCGCCACAGTGTGGCGCTGTTTCTTACCCCGACTGTGGGTGGCGTGTCCATCTTCCCCAAGGCCTTCCTCTTCCCCGGTGTACGTCCGGATGGGCGACCGTGCGTATGAGTGCTTGTGGATCAAACTCTCTACACTTTCCCTACAACAGAAAGTCAAACACATCTTCTGTGAATATACAGGTAGCACAACAGCCATCTTCCCCTCCCCAAAAAATTAAAAGACAGAAACACATAAAACTGAATAGCAGAAAATGCATGATGACGCTGTATGAGTTAATCCCCTAATAAGTTTGGGGAAAAAATGTCAGTATAAATACAAATATAGCACATTCACTGCAACTGGTAGATACATTCATCTGAAACTAAATGTACAATTTTACCCTTTCAATAAAGTGCATATTTTAATAGAGCTTATCAGATAAGGGCTGCGACTGAACTCTGAAGTGGCCACTAATGGCTTGAATGAAGCTGCCATCTTCAGCTAATTCTGTTTCAGCAGCGACTCAGCAGAATTATCATTAGATGCTCCGCACAGGTGTCTGGCTTCATCCGTTCATTGGCCCCGCCCACATGTGGTGTGCATGACAGCATGCCCCCCACCTCCCCTGAAGTAACTGCATCAGCTCCGCCCCACAGTCTCCCCACAGATGCCTCCCCCCTGCCTGTAATTTTCCTAGGCCTCATGGTTCTGTCCCATCAAAGACATAGATTCACATTAGCTTCACAATCAGGTTAGCAAAGTGCAATATCTGTCAGCATGCAATATGAATATGTGTGTGTTTATCTCCGATCTGATCCCAGGAAGGACCTCTCTGCATGGCAAATAGAAGCTGTTTTCAATCAGTTACTCAGACCAATTGAATTACATCATGTTTTAGTGCAGTAACCGACTCCAGCCTAATGCGATTTCTGCAGGTCTCTAAAGATCAATTGATCAGATCTAATTCGTAACCCCTTAAGAGAAGGACTTAGTGTTTGGTTTCGTTTAACGGGCTGGATTTGGAGTTTGGTGTCAGGAGGGATGGTGTGGTTTAATCAAAGCTGCTAATTTAAAGAACTGGGCCAAAACTAACCGGTTTCGCCATGAATGGTGTGCGTTTGTGTTTGTTTGCTTTCATTTTTAGTGTTTTTAAAATGAGAAAAAAAAGCTGTTTTAAAAGGATAATGACTATGTGTTCCAGTTTATGGAAAAAGCGCTATAATTTGGATATTTTGACTGTAACATTAATTCTTGTTGGCAGGTGGTGGATTCATGTTTTAGAAGGGAAAAACATTTGCAAAAAGATTGTCTCTATGGACACTGTAAATATATATAATATTCAGTTGTCACTATAATATATACAGTAAATGTTAAGTGTCTAATAGTCCATGAGTCTCAACACTAGTCCCGCTCATTAGAATATCAATTAGAAACAAATAACAGGTGAACAGGCTCTTCCAAAATATTCAAGAAGCCCTGTACTGCCAAGGAAGCCCTTTCTCAAGACAGCGTCTCTCCTATCTGTTGCGGGACAGAAATGAACAAAGCAAAGCATTATGGGAGATACCTTTCAATGTCGGTCAACCTGGAGGAGTCTCTGAAGCCTTTAGCAAAGGGGTTGCTATCGATTTTCAGCTTGGTGATCTGTAATACAGCCAGTGGAGCATCCAGTTCAAGACCCACTGTCATCGAGAAGTTATGCACAACTTATTCACACCTATTTGCAGCAAAGCTGTACAATTTTTTTATTTCCTTGGCAAACTAAGGTGACTACTAAAAATTATGTGTGTGTATATATATATATATATTTATTTTCTGATATATTTTTGAATAATTCTTTATTAAATACCCATCTCTCAGTCAGTACCCATAACAATAACTCTCATTTGGGATCTGCTTGGTGTGTCACTCACCAACTGGTTTTGGTATGCAGTGACCGCAGTGAAGACGGTCTCCGTGAACACGAAGGTGCGGAACTCCTCGGATTTCAGGTTGAGCAGCGAGGCGGTGTGTTCTTTCTTCTTAATGATATGCACCCTGGGCTGGTACTTGTGCATGGAGTTGAGAATGATCTGTGGAGAGAAGACAGTGGTTAGCAGGCTGCTCCGACACCCCCTCCCTGTGCCTGCTTGGACCTCACTTCCATGTCCTGGCCGGCCATTTGAAAAACCCCCATCCGAGATGATCGACTCGGCCAAAACCTCAGGGTAAGTCAAGCATAAAAGAAGGCTTTTTTATTTTCTCTTATCATTCCAAATAAAAAGTGTCACTGTGCATGACCTAAAGACACGTTTTCTTATTTAAAATTATGGGAATCAAATCAGGAGAGCCCTGTTACCCTGCATAGGACAAGTAGGTACAATAAATTAAGAGATCTTTAACACTTTTATCAATGTCACTTTTTAGCATGATGCCTATAACGGCTCTAGTGAAAGCACAACATAATAGTCACTGTTATTCTCCCCAAAAAGAAGTCAACTGTATAGCAAACTCTGATGGACATTTAATCAAAATGCAGCTTTTACCATGGACAGGGAACGCCTATTTAAAAATGTAGCCCGCTCGATTTATTTATTTTTTTTCTCAACCAAAACACTTTACAACAAACACAGACACGTCGTGTTACATACACGTTTGTACGGACAGGTTCCCTGCTCCCAAGCACATGACTTTATATCATTTTGAATCCAGCCAGTAAGAACTACCAGTGTGTGTAAGGATTGGAAATGTTAGCGACCTCCCTAGATAGAATATGAAATATGAAATGGCCCGAATGTGTAACGGCCCAGGAAGGAAAATGACAGTGGGCTGATGGACCACATACACCTTATTTCAAACACAAACATTATATGTAATTATTAGACAAAGAAATAAAAGCAATTAAACAAAAGAATACTCAGCTTCCAAAAGCAACATTGAAAAATGACTGACATGACCACATAAAATGCAAATGTTACGGTTTATGGAAAACATAGAAATTACATAAACATGTTTCAGATGAAAACATTAAACGTTATAAAACAATTAAAAAGCTGGTAAGCTTCAGACCTTTGAAATGATCTGAGAAATAAAGAATCTGTATCATTTTCTAAAGGTTGTGGTAAAATTATATATTACGGCAAAATACAAATTTAGCTATTTTTTTCACGACTCTTCACCATTTACCAAGCATTTTTTTAAGTATTTAAATTTAGAATGTGTTTCAACCGCATCATTTTCCTGTCAGCATTGCGCTTCAGTTTTTCCTCGTGTTCCGTTTCTGTACCTGCAATAGTCACGCTGTACCTGCAATAGTCACGCTGCACCTGCAATAGTCACGCTGTACCTGCCATGAAACGCTAAGGAAATGAAAGACGTACGTGGCCGTGCTGGTCCAGCTCGTTGTTGGTTAGCTTGACCTTCTCGAAGGAGATCATCTGCTTCAGTAGCTGCTCGCCGGTGAATGGGGAGTCGGGATGCACGTACAATCTAAAAAAACAGAAAGAAGACACTGGGCTAATTGATGTGTGAACATAACTGCGTATGCCTTTAATTCGGGTAGGCCTATGAGCCTGGTCACCTTAGAAAATAAAATGCGAAACAAAATTACTGTTGATCAATTTTAGAAACAGTCGTCGGCTCTCCTTTCGGTACACTCTCGTTCTTTACTTTATAGGGACCACTATATGGCAGACAAATCCCACAACTATACATTTGTTTTTTAAGATCTAGAAAAATATATATATATTAAATATTTTTAAAAGGAGTAAGGCTTTATCCTCAGGCCCCTTAGATAGTGATCCCAAAACCAAATGTCGACTATATCAAAATTGCACGTTTTGTCATCCTTTTGGATTTTTGTTTCCATTATGTGGGGGAAGCATGTATACAACTGATCTGTGGCCCAGTCTGCAAATTCCACCCAAAGATCTAAACTGACCAGTCTAAGAACAAGCGATAACAGCGTCAGTTATCAGCCGTTGGATTCACATTAAACGCAACATTATCATTATTTGGGTCGAGGATCCAAATTAACTGCGCCAACGAAACAGGAAACGAAATACGTCATTCGTCGCCATTTATAAGCAACGTAAGAGACTAAACTGCTGAAGTTCAATAAAGCAGATAAAATAAAAAATAAAAAGTGTCCTAAAAACTACGCACCTTGCCGGCAGCGGGGGGTCCGCTTTCCCCGCCACGAGCCACGACGACCTGTGGTAGGCATATCGGTATCTCTTGTTGTCTACAGGTACAATGTCCATCAGCACTATATATTTGGCGTCCGGCTCCACTCCAGAGAAGGACACTCTGATGGTTGGGAACATTCTTCTGTTGGAAAAAAAACGGGAAAACCGTGTGAGAAGAAAACATCTGGATTTTCTCTCTGTGAAAATATGATCACCACCGCAAACCAAAGAACCAGGAACGGTAACTTGCTAAGCCTATTACGGGCTTCAAGCACTGAGTCATAAACACTTCTAAAAATAAATCAGTTTTTTCGAAAAAGAGAAAATAATTGGTTAACTTCCATTCCTTGTTAATTTATCAATAACATGTTCTTTCACAATTTAATCCTATTGCAATAACACTACACTTACAACATATAAAAGGCGATACCTCCGCAATGTTTGCATAAAATAGAAATTTGTCCTCAAGTGCATCGTAACATAATTGCAACAGAATGCAGCTGCTCTTCAGAAACTGTCAGGGTTAAACATCTACTGCACAATCTATAGTTATAAACAATAAGATAGCGGTTAAAATTATCAGGAGAAAAAAAACTATTATTTTTTGTAATCTGTACAAATAGTTATATATGTTAAATGCATTTTAAAATGTCAATGCTTAAAAAAGTCTAATAATAATATCACAGCCATTTTAAACGACGGGTTTTAGACAATGCCAAATTAAGTTTACTTCTTTAAATCTATACCGCATTGTATGAAATTCAAAGACAAGTAGGCCTTGGTAAAATATTTCATTCAAAACAATCAGAAAAATATTTTTAATTTGCGAAAATATTTAATGCCAGTAATAGACCTAACATTTGTAACCACAATTTGTTTCACAAGGACAAAGATTTAATGAAGAGGCAAACCGCATGGTATGAGAAGCTTACATTTTACGTAGCATTCTGTATTAATGGGTTTTTTTAAAGACCAAACAGCTTAACAATTAAGATTTAGTTTCCCCCGTATTAAAATAGCCCACCTTCCAGATTTAGTGATGATCATTTCTGTGCCGAGATCGTGGAACTTGTCCCAAAGCTCCTTGGTCTCCAGACTGCAGGAAATCTTCGCCATCTCCTCACTGGGGACGCTCGGCGTGGTGGGGATAAGCGGTTCCGTGCAGATCACGGGCGAACTGCCGCCGAACTCTCCGGCCGCGTCCAGGGCGGACAGGTCCCCAACGGACTGACTGCAGGACGACTTCTCTACGAATTGCTCTGAAAGAATGTTACAGTATTTAACACCTTCCTTTCACAACACACATTTCTGATAAAATATGAAATATGATTTTTATGCACCCTATGAAGCTAAAATTCTATAGATGCTTCTAAAAATATATAATTTGCTAGTTAATTTCTTATTAATATTGCTAGTACAGTAATGATTACTATCATTATGATTATATTATTATTATTACGATTATTATTATTATTAGTCCCTATTCGTAGTAGTAGGGTAATTGCTTTTTTGCGGTTTCATTTTTAACATTTGTTGAATTTTGCTTGTGATAAATTGAGTACAATCTCTTTTTGAAACCAAAGAGATTTCTCATTACAATCGACCAGCGGAAATGAATTAAGATTTATAATTAAGAGACCACAGTATACGGAAAATGCAGCATCACCAGTTAAAGCCTACAGCACCGAATCAATTAGTTTAGCTGGACAAAGCTGCACTTCGGGCGCAACTGTTTGAGACCACGGCCGTCATAAGACGTTCATCGCATACTTTAGGCCATGACACCGATGACACTAACGAGGATATTTGCGTTGATTATTCGTTATTCGAAATTATTCGTGCTAATTCCCTTCCAGTTTTTCTTCGTTATCATGTGCGCTTGGTCCGCAAGTTGATGATATCGTTGGGCTTCAAACCAAATATAAATTCAAACTATGTACTTCTTGATCTTAATATGCATGTTTATAAAGGGTAAAAATAAACTATGCTACTTTTGTTCTCACAATATATAGGTGTATGGCACGTTCTGCAAAGAAGGTTTTCCCCCCGGGTGTTGTAATTTCCAGAAGGCCTCTATCTACAAGGTCGCAACCTTATTTTTTTCTGCACCTGAAAGCACCAATATTTCAGACGATAACGTCCAAGAAACACGACGATTACATGCTTGTTTTTAGAAAAGGACCCCCATTCGTTCATAACTTGGCGCCTACAGCTGAATGTTTCAAATGACAGCTGGAGCGGCCCGCTTCACTAGGGCGACCCAAACAGACCCGATGGATAATTTACGGCAGAGACAAAAGCGATTCGTGCAAATAGACAAATTACATGTGCGCTTCGATAGCCGATACTGTTTGACTTTCCATATGGAAATAACCAGTTATTTTTTTATTCATGTACACTATTTTAGAATTTGTTTTATTTTAGGTTAATAGGATAAGCGGGTATATTAAATTAATTTATTAAAATCTCCGACAATAAAGTGAAATTGAAATTACGATGCGCTTTAAAGCGACGATTATATCAAAAGAAGAAATATGCCTCTCCTTTTGCAGTGCTATTTACCATACCCACCTAGATGGTAAATAAAGTGTAAAATCTTCATATAAATTAAACATATAATTATTTTATTTGTGTAAGTGGTAAAGTTTTAACATGCTAACACATTTTAACTTGTGATTTTCATTCGATGATTATCTTTGTCCACAAAGAGAAATGCAGGACTCTTAAGTCAACTCACCCAAAGGTTTTATAGTGTTTTCCTCCGTGTCCTTGTCCTTAGTTTTCCCACTTGACATAAGAGCGGCGATAGAGAAGGCATTGGCCCTGGAGGAAAGCTGAGGTTTGGTCGCAGACGTGTACTCCATGGCGGGACGGCTCGCTGCAGTCGCCGGAGAAATTACTGTATTTGCCAAGCAGCTTCTCACCAAAGATGCTCTAGGGTGCCGAGAGTTCGGCGTGCCAACTCGAGCTCCCCTTGTTAAAACCCGAAACAAAGCTGACACAGAGGTAAAGTCTTTCAGAGCCGTTTAAAGCTGACCTATGCGGTTGGGCGAGATCATAGCGCGAAACGTTTCCTCGTCAACGCGTCCAGTTCCTTGGGATCTTTAACATTGCAATGACTGGACAGTTGCGCTCTCCTTAATTTCGGTTCTCCCTCGATCGCTATCGGCGGTAGCCAATCGGCGTGCTGCCCTCGACGTCATCGTTATGCCGTCCTGTGAACTAAATAGCAAGCAAAGAGCCTATTAAAAACAGCTTTCAGTCCAATTTCAACAATTAGGCAAAGCCTGAGGGGACTCTGATTGGACCTTTTACGCAACACTGATAACAAATAACTATTACTCACTTTGAGTGGTTTAACTTAGAATGATAAAGCTAATTTGTACATGCTAGTATTATAGAATGGCCAGGCTGTTCATGCGTTTACGTTCTTTTTTCCCCTGCGTTAATTATGATGGAACAATGGTGGTTTGCACAATCAAAATATCAACTTAAAATGATATCTTTTCGGGCCATTGCAGCAATTTTCCCCGCATGAAACAGGGCACAAATCAAGGACGTGCGCATAATGTGTATTAAACATTATTCATTTATTTAAATACCTTAGTATTACTATGAATCAATTATCTGAGAGACATTTGATGCTGTACGAATGACATTTGCGAGCAGGGATCGTCAACCCGCCCGTGGTATAGTGGCAGGACTCGTCTGTGTAAAAAAAAGCAATAATAATTTACAAAAATGATATAGACTATATTTTAAAATATTATATATGGTAAAAAAAACGCATTTTGAGCACAAAGTTCGTCAGAATTTGCCATGGTGTGGAAGGCTGGATGATATTAATAAGTCTGACGAGCCACAGACGGGGATTAATGACGCATAATTAATATAAGCATCGAGATAAACTTGAATCCGCGATACATTATTATTATTATTATTATTATTATTTTATCCGTCAATTTGAATTTGTGGCCCAATGCCGTGATCGGCTTCAAAAACACGTTATTTATGACTTTTAGGGTGGGTTCTGTAAGGGTTCGGTGCCGGACAACGTAACTGCGGCGGCGTGTTCCGCGTAACGGAATAGCCTACGACAAAAATGACTTTTACCGTTTCTGGTCCAAAACGACAACAACAATACTCGCAGCATTAATAGTAGCAATAATAAACTCTATTAAAGGTAATACTTCATTTAATATCGTACTCATTAAACGTGGAGAAACGGGTAGGCGTATATTTTTGTCATCAGATCCCCGTTACCATTTCATCCTTCGATAACGACACAAATCCTTGTAGACGCTAGATCAGTTCGATGTGTTTCACTAATTCATTTTCTTGAACCCCACAGTCTGCGAACACGGGGACGTGCAAGTGCGCGTAGAAATAATGTCAATGCCGCGCAAGTTAGAGTCCATTGATATTGTGTGGAATGTATTTAAATAAAGTTGGTTGCAAAACAAGAAAGCTCACTGCATAATAATAATAATAATAATAATAATAATAATAATAATAATAATAACAATTATTAATTGCTAATAACACAACAAAGTGCAATTGTGCAATTAGGAGTATAAAGGAAACGTAACGTCCACGTTAAAACTACGGCACATTTTAATATGTAGGCTACTTTTATTTCGTTGATTTGTTTTAATTTTAAAACCTTAAACATGTACGTGTGTCTCGATTGTTCGGTCCTTCGCGATTAATAGCAGCCGAGCTTGCCTATAAATCCAATTTCAGAAAGCAGGGTTCCCACCTTGTCGCACTGGCTCCCGCTCGTCTTATGTATATAAATATATATTTTCAAAGCGCTGACACCGTGGTTTCTCGGGCAACGAATCACCTTTCAGCCTCAATGTCACTCAGCCAGAGAAATGGACGCTTATATAAACAAGAACCCGAGATCTACAGCTTTTTAAACCTATTAGGTGACTTCGAAATGCAAATCCCGTGCTGCAGATATATAATAAGAGACCTGGGTTGACAAATTAGATTACCTTTCAATTGCCGGTGGATAATGTGCTAAAAGCTTTGCCACTTAGTGTAACTCCTTACTGAAAATTATTCACACATTGGGGGCTACTGTTCTTGCGGCTGAATGCACTTCTTAAAGATACAGCAAACCCTGAAACGGGGGTCATTGTCAACAAAATAGTTAGGCAGCTTGTAATTCACGCGAGTTAGGCCCGTAATATTCGATAACCTGAAGCAAATAATAACCGCATATGACAAATACAAGAGGATGTTTCCCAGCGAAATTAAATTGAATTGATTTCGGTAATACAAGGCACAGCAGCCGCAATTCACCCTGTTTTAAGTTTAAAAGAACGTTGTGCAATGTTGTCTATTTATTTATTATTTCGTTTTGCGTTTCTGTGATATGATTTCAGTAATGGCCTTGTATTTTGCAATGGAATAATCAGTGACGAGACAGCGTTTTAAAAACACGGACTATGCATGGAAATACATAAAACCGTGCTTTTAGTACGCAAAACTTAACACAAAGCGTGGAAAAAGGTAAGTTTCATATCCCATTTTTGCATGCTGTGTTATTACCAAATCCAGTGTCCACACGGCTGTTTGAAACTTCACGACAGTTAGGCCAGTATATGTGAGGAAAATACGCGTAAATCCAAAAACCAATACAAGATTAAATTCTAAAGATTAAATACAAGATAAATTAATACAATCTATAACAACGGGGTATTTCTATAATTTACACCATTGATTCCCCCAGATCTAACACCAGTCTTTAGACGGAGGCAGATGCTCGCCATAAAGTTCTTTTAAGTAACGAATTCTTCTCTGTAACGCTTTGAGCTCTAAGTGAATGCCGTATAGTACGAATAGGCTTACGTGTTTATCGCCATGGACATCCATAGATTTAATTCTGTATGTGGGGTCTTTTGCTCACTTAAATCCAAATTCACCTACACAAGCACGAGTACATTTTATTATGAAATATCACCCCTGACATGCTTTACGTTTTGACCTCCTGTAAATAGGGGATAATAATTGTGCTAATTCGAAGTGATTTTACCATTTGCTCCGCATCATTTTAATTACTTTAATTAGGAACAAACAACCTGCCATAATTGAAAGATGAAGATGGCACGATTTAAGATGTTTCTTCATGGTAACTAATATCTACGTCTATTTTACTCAGTATTTTTACATAATAAATAATATAGCTGCTACGAATACATTTGAACAAACCAACAAAACACAATCCATTACTTAATTGAAAATGACAGAACAGTAAGTAGGCCTACAATATTTATAAATCTGGTTGTCATCAAATTAATATTTTAAGTTAAGTAATAGTATCTTTTAATTAGAAATAGCCCATATAGAAACAATATAAAGATCAGAGAAATTCTGGAGGGCTGATGATGACGGCGGCGATTATTATTGTTGCTTTATTATGTCATTCTCCAAGAACTGCCTGAAAATGGGAGACATTTTCCACAAGAAATAATGTCCTAGGACCGGATGCAATTTGTTACAGCGGATTTGATTCACTTGAAATGTGATAACTGAAATTTCTTAATTTTATGTCCAACTAAACTCTGAGGAACATATTTTATCGGTGTTTATAATAAAGCCGAAACTTAATTATTAATTGTACATTAACTGTTCATTTACTTGCATAAAATATACGATGTTAACGTACGTCATGGACTATTTATTACTGTCGATCTACAGATCGCTTCTAGGGATTAATGTGCCGTTTCAGACAATGCGGTACCTACAGTGTTTCGGGATTCTGGATCCAGTGTTAAAATACTATGAATGTGTGTTTATTTCAAATTTTCTTAAAAGTTAAATATCGAACTTGAAAAATCTTTATTTAAAAAACTCGTTTTAGCTTAGGTGGTGACTTAAGTTTAGTGTATTATATTTTGTTTTCCAAAATGCTTAATTTGATTGTTTTTACAATTTCGCCCTGCAATACGTTTTGTCCGCTATTACTTAATACATGCTCTTAATTATATAGGCTACCATTAATTACTCTTAACCGTGTCATTAGTTAATCTTGGCCTATAGCTGAGCCTCTATGCATTTGAAATTAATTGTAATACTGTACTTTTCCTGGTATTAAGTAAAGTCAATTTAGGGCTCGCTTAAGTTTGCATTTTGGTACTTTTGCCTTGTTTTGCTGCTGAAGGAGGAGTGTAGTAATGTAAGCTACGGCTTTTTATCGGTCCGGGTTTTTAATGTAGACCTACTTTTTCTTGTACAAGAGACAGTGATGTCGGGGCGGAAGCAACCCAAAGATATCCCAGTCTGTTAGAGCCCCAGCGCTCTCTGGACTGTCTTTCACATAAAGGCGCCGCCGTGTTTTCACAATGTCCGACGACTGATAGCCTCCTAAATGTCATCGGTATAGGAAAACAAAACAAGTAAAGAAATCTAGGGACGGTACGAAATGCTTAAGAGGGCGTTTTCCTAGTCTTGGTGTTTTTAAAACAGAGAAAGCTTACGTCCGAACGATATTTCCACTGAAGAAAGAAAAGAGATGAAGGGGGGAAACAGTGCAGTGATTGAATTGTTCGCCGCACTAATGCTGCCGTAATGAAATGATTGCTGCCTTTCTGCCCGACACACAATCTGATTCGGCCTCCGCCCACCAGAGATCTCGGACAGTGCTAGACCCCTGGACCTCCCTCCAATGTAATCCAAAAATCAACGATAATTTCACAATTAATGCTCGCAATTTGCACTAATGCTCATATAAATCGTGTTACGCGTAGCTGTACGTCGTGGCATTCTCTCAGTGTTTTATGGCTATGTTTATCATTTGTCAGTTATAGCAGGCCTACTAACACTCTCTGAATGCTCAATGCCTATACCGCAATACACATATTATGATCACAATAAACACGTTTCAAACGTATTAACCTTCACAAGATGTATTTATATATTTACATATATGCTCAGCCAGTTACAATCCTACCATAATTAGTTGTAGTAAAACTGGCTACCCTACATGGTTATATAATCAAGAAAAAATATCTAGGTGATTAATTGTGCTACGAGAACTGCATTTCATAGCCGTGGAGCTAAGTACAAACTTAATCAAATTAAGTTCAGTTTTGATAATTAAACATTTTAATTTTGCAACATTATACTGATAAAATGGCAACTTTTGGTGTTTCCTTGCAAATGAAACCTAGTCAGTTGCAGTCATATTAAAAAGAAAATACATCCAAACATCGCATATACAGGTTTTAACTGTTTCATGGTAACAAATGCTTCAAATGTCTTCAAATATCCTTCTTGGGTTTCATGCTGATACTGAAGCACAGGTATAGGCACAAGGTGGTGGAGTTTCCTCCTCAGTGTCCCTGATAGTCAGTGATATTTTTGGTTGCATATTGGTTATTTTATTTGACAGTCACATTGCAGGTCAATAGATTTGCTTTGTATGGATTCAGAGCAATAGGAATGGATTCTGGACAATAGGAATGGATTCAGAGCAATAGGAATGGATTCTGGACAATAGGAATGGATTCTGGACAATAGGAATGGATTC
>JABFEB020000132.1:26717926-26728955 GCA_019775895.2 Stomatorhinus ivindoensis
AGGAAGGGGACACCCTGGATAGGATGCCAGTATATAACAGGGCACGAGGAAGGGGACACCCTGGATAGGATGCCAGTTCATCACAGTGCACGAGGAAGGGGACACCCTGGATAGGATGCCAGTTCATCACAGTGCACGAGGAAGGGGACACCCTGGATAGGATGCCAGTTCATCACAGTGCACGAGGAAGGGGACAACCTAAATGGGATGACAATCCATAACAGGGCACAAGGCAGGCTGAGACAATGGGACTCAAACCTGCAACATTCTAGTACCAGTACCAGGGCTGTAGTGCCAACATGAATTAGGATTTAAGCCCATGATCTTCTGTTTTGAAGCACAGCACAATGACCAAAAAGACCACTGATCAGCGGCTAGTGAGACATTTCCCCAAACGCTGTAATTTGCCCCAAAATGTTCCTACCAAAAGCTCCATGGGAGTTTCTTCTACAGGGACCTGTGGGGTATGATGTCAGTAGAGCAGCTCAGCCCATTTGCAGTCTAGTCAAAAATAGAACTCAAACTTCCAGACTAGATTGTGCTGTGCCCTGTTGCTTAGTCCCAGCAGAGCTGGTGGGCAGCCGCCCCCCCCCAGCTGTGGCACCGGGAGTGCAGGGTGACCCGGCCCAGCCGAGCGGACCTGTTAATGTGGGGTAACGCCTCCATTAGTGATGACTGGCTGACTTTCAAAGGACAGGGAGCAAAATAGCTTTAATGTAGTGACCTAAGCCTGACCTCCAGCCTTAGCCTAAAACAACACCGTGTCGATGAATTTCCTGTCAGTCACACAGCAGAAATATAGAAATATGTGAGCAATACAAAGACACCAGTTCACCTCACTGTATGGTTCTGGGCTGTGGGATGAAGCCAGCACATACATGGGGGAAATAAACAAACACCACACTCACAGGAAGCTGGGGGCAGGACTCAAACCCACAACCCTGTGGGTGCAAAGCCATTGTGTCACCCGCAGTAATAATTTCTGTATTAACAGTTAATAATATTACTGATCATCCAATCAGACAGCACCTCAGTGTTCTGTTCTTTGTCCAAGATCGACGGTCTTTTTTTCTGTGGGCTCATGTTGAAGGTTTATGTGCGAACAGACTCACGTGCCACAGGCCGCAGGTGATCTGCTCGAGTCTGTAAGACAGGAGACTTCAACAGAGGAGCAAGAGAGCTCACCTTCTGCAGCGCTGTGATGACATCATCAGGTAAGGCCTCTGAAACCTGATAATCTCAGAGCCACTTTCTGTCCTTTCCGTTGTTCTTTCACTGGAGTCTCTTCTTTCAGCTGTTACCACTGACAGTCTACACCCCCTCCCCTCTCCCCACCCGCCATAAAAGCGGCTGGTTCTGAGATCTGGACACGGCCAACAAAGGACTGCTCTGGAGCTTCTCAGCTCAGCTGTTTGTGGAGCCAGGCTAGAGATTAGACTGGCTACACTTTTTCTCCCCCTCCCCTTAAACTTTTACTTTTCCTCCCCTCCTCCTCTTCTTCCCCCTTTCCATGTCTCCCTAACCCTCCCTGACTGGCTCTTATCGCGCCGTCGCCGCCTGCAGTATTCTCATTATCTCTGGCTCTGGGAGAAGGTTTGTGGTGGTCCGGGGGTTCAAGGGGAGGCATCATGGTGCTGGGGTGGGGGGGCAAAAGCCAACATGGAGAACTCCGAGACCCACGATGTAGATGTCATCAGCAATTCTAACCCGACATTGTTCTGAGCCAAAGAAAGACTGAGTCGGCTTTGCGGAAAACACCAAGAGAACCTTACGTACCACCAGAGCACCCGCTCCCTCAGTGGTCTGCGGCAGTACGTGGTGCATTATAGGAGACAGCCCCTGGGTGTGGTGCCCCCTTCTGGTCGGCTGACTGCATCACTGACACAGCTAGTGTGGATGAAGCCAGGCGGATATGAAGAGAATCCCCTGGCGTCGTGGTGCTCCTGGATGTTGTAGGCAGATGCCCAACCCATGATTCCCAGGAAACGCTGGGACACGTTGGCCAGAGGGTCAGGAAAGAGATAAGAAGAGGAAATGCAATCATGAAAGGAAAGATGTCACCCCCAACTTTTGCACATTTGAGCACGAACCATCTCTGCAGATGTATCTCGCTCCTGAATGTAATTTTCCAAGAAGACAATAACCACGTGTTTAACACTGCACATTCTAAATCACTCATTTAGCTCAGTTTTGCTTGCTGTGGTCGCCCTGGCCGATTCATTCATCCAAATGTAGCGATTACAGGATCTTGCATTTCTTCAGCTCGTAACACAAAACCGATGCACGGTGGATGAAATGGCGTTCAAGTCAGCAGGCAAAACAAATCTGCAGCCCAGATGCCGCTGCGTGATCTAGCACTGATCTTCTGGGGTAGGTCTCAGTGAGAAATCAAACCAAAATCGATTTAGGACCGATTTGTGCTGTGTGATGAAACACCAGTTGACGGTGTCGGGGTGGGGAGGACTGGGGGGTGGGGGGGTCTGAGTTGAGACAGCTTCTCTTCTGAAGCTGAACCAGAGAAAGTAATAATTTCCAGACACTGGATGGGCTGAAGGGCGATGGAGCCACATGTTGATGTCAGACGTCACCTCCCTGTGAGCAGTGACAGATGTACCTCCTTTGTTCTCACACACAATGTCATTCTGAGGGATAATAAGACAAACGCCTTGTTCAAATTGCATCTGACATCTTAATCTAGCCTAACTAGACCACTAATCTAATTTATCCCAATCTGATTTCCCCCCTAAAACCTACACTGTGAGGTTGAGCCAACAAAACCGGTGTCTAGGCACTGTGTTATGTTTGAACATTGGTGACGTTTATCAACGGGAAGTCTGCAACACTACAGTATGGACCACGAAACAGATGCTACATCCATCCACCCATCCGTCCCAGGGTTGCCAACTTTGGTCATCTGCCTGGAGTGAGATTTTCAATTTGAAACAAGTCTGCACACGCATTAACGTGCGTGTAACAGTTTTATTACCTTGCAAATAGTCTGTAGGGTTTGCAGACTACCCGAAGACTGAGCTCAGGCTCAGGATCATGCTACCTGGATCTGCCTCAGTGGGACCTTATGTCTGCTCGTGAGCGGTCTTCGTTTATGGGCTGTGACCTGTAGGCCAGGGTCTGCGATCAGAGTATCACAGCCCCACTGTTTTAGCATAAATCCCAGCATGAGAAGTGTCACAGCAATCTGGGGGGGGGGGGGGTCCTTGAGTGTTGGGTGGGGTGGGCATTGTTTGTGGAATCTAATATGCATGATTTGCCATCACAGGCTATGTGCTCCCCCCCCCGATGTTCCATCACCGAAATTAGCGGCCTAATTACGAAGGGCGAAGGAGAGGGAGGGCTTTCTCTTAATGGAGGAAGACCTGGACGTCCCATGCTGTCAGCACCTGGCAGGGGGAGCCAGGGAGCAGAGTGGCCGTGGATGGGGCCCCGCTGAAACAGCCCAGGCCTATCCTCTCTGTTTAAAGTGCTTCTAAAGCCCCCCAAAATGTGTGCTTTTCATTAAGATGGATGTTAGTGAAGGACAGCTTGGCATAACCTGTGCTTGCTTTTCTTAGCACTCGCATTACAGCCAGACTACGCCATGCCACTGTAATGCGCTGAGTGATGTCATACCACTTAAATACCTTAGATTATGAGCACAGCACTATCCCAGAGCAAATTCTGGTCTGGTGAAACCCGGGTCCTGGTGTTTTCAGCACTCCTTCGCCACTCCTACTCTTCATATTGAGTGTTGCGACACACTTCCTGTTGTGGTTCCCCACACATGGAGGTCAACACATTGATTAATTGACCACCTGGTACGACACTTGACTGATTCAGAGCTGCCTGTTAGGTCACTGCTCCATGGCAGACCTCCTCGCTCTCCTGCTGCCGTCCTTCTGGCACTTGCTTTGATGCTACTGCAACACCAGTGACATGCTATTCAGGTCAATAAAACATCATTACAACATCTTACATAAACATCAGCGTGAAAGTTTCTTGAGAACCCGAGATTCCATCTTTCATCTCCAGGGGCATAGAAACCAGGCTGATTGGCAGGCCGGTTACCCCCCCCCCCTCCCCTCACCTCCAGTGTTTAATTTGGATTCATTCATCAATTCTACCTCTCACTTGTGCTTTTCACACTCAACAACTAAAGCAGCAACAAAAAATCTAGGATTAAACTCTTTCACCCCATCAGAGGCACGAGTCTAATCAGCCGTTTGCCTTGAGTGACTCCTCTTCAAGGAACCGTAATAAATAACACACCTGGCCTACTTCTCCTCTAGCTGGACACATTCGGTTAGTTAGCTGTGAAACTGCTAATGAACTGTTGCAGGCTCTGGAGGACACTGGTAGGGAAAAGGAGAAGGTAATCCTCTTTTTCCAGCATGCGTCATTGAGGCTTGAGTTCAAATCCTTCCATTTATCACTCATTTCCGTTGTCATGTTACTGTGGTCGTAGCGGCAAGAGATGAAATGCTGTGTTAGCCAAAGCTAATGTTACTTTGCTTTTATCGCTTGAGTTCAGCATGGCTAACCTGCGGCAGACGTGTAGTGCGCATGTTGGACAGACACTGCCTAAAACGGAACAGAAAGGCATGCCAGATAGGTGTCTGAATTTTCAGATTATTATTGTAAAAACACTTAATGGTGCTAATACTGCTGGCACATAAAAGGCACTTTATTCTTGTGATCTATGGCAAAAATGGTGGTGAACTGAGTCAGCAACATTCACAATGACAATTTGTGATTTGTTTGATGGTGGTTGGAGTGGACGCTGGGTGGCCTGGACCTCCGGCATCGCTGCCCCCTGTCGCTCAGCCGTCACTTTCCATTTTTATGCTGTGCCGCGTTGTGTTAGCGGAGCTGCTAGGGCTTCCTGCCAGACAGATTTCCTCAGATCCTTCCTGAAGACAACAACCGCAGCACAGCCAATGTGAATTATGGCCCCCGTCTCCCTCCAGTCTGAAGCAAAAAATAGATCCTCTGGGACCGTAATTAATTACCTAGCTAATATGTCTGGCAAAGAGCTGGCCGGGTTGATTCATAGCGTGTTTGGTCTCCTAACATTCAGCATCCAGGTATTGTGGGAAGCAAGCAGAACGGAGAACACGCCACCACAGGATCGCCGGAGCTGTGAAGAACGGAACCCGCGGTTCCTGAACGGCCACAGAGCCGACTTGGCATTGTGAGAAGGCGGTTTTCACAGCCCCCTGACTTCCGGTTAGGATGTTTTTTTAAGTAATGGCCAAAAGAAAATTATGTCTTTAAGAAGGAAAAAATGAGTCATCACTCTCCAGGGCTTGGAAGTTTTGCAGCAGATGTCTTTAGGAGAACTATCCAGTAAAAGCGCAAGACTGGTATTTTGCTTTAATTATTAGGCGGCTTTGCTATATGAAATTTGATCAATTTATCAAGATTCCATTTTAATGAAGCAGAGTTGATGCCTTCACACCACAGCGGAAGCAGCATTCTCCACGAGCGACCAGAAATTTGTCCTCTGAAATGCGCCCAGTTTTCCAGTTTTCGCTTGTGCAGAATCATTAAGTGTGCATGCAAATACTCAGGCACTAAGATATGCAGAATCGCAGCACCTGTGCATGTGTAGCTTGGCGCATTTGTGCCGTCTGCTCGTGTGCGTGATGGGAAGCAGAGCGACGCGTTACTGACGGTGGGCCGCTGATGAGCACCTAAAGGGATTAGGGGCGGCACGAGGTCATGGTATGTAGATGGGAGCAGAGCACAGTGCACATTGCAGAATGATAAGTGTTAAGTCCCCCCGTGGTTCGATACGGCTCCATTAGACAGCTGCACAATTAGACGGCCAACTGAGGTCCAGGAAGGTGAGGCTCTGCCGCCAGGGCCCCCGCACTGATCGTTAGTTAGGTTCTCATATCTTGCAGGGCCTGGATTGATCGAAGGCCTCGCTCAAGGTCCGAATGCTTGTCACGAGCCGCCTATCGATTCCTTGTGAATCTTCGGCGAACAACCGCAGGGCTGTGTCATCACATTTTTGGTGTTCATAAATATCAAAGGTAAGCGATGTTTCTGTAAATGCGTCAGACTGCCAAGCAGGCGGCGCACTGTCAGCACCCAATGCTGCTGCTTTAACACTCCAAGCAAACTATCCCGAAATAACTGATACACCGTCATACCTCCAGAAGGACCTGCTCGTGAGATACCTGCGGGCGTTATAGGTGTATGCGTATGCCCTTTAGACAAAGTTGTGCCAGCACTTAACCTGTTGATTCACAGGGAGAGGGATAGAATTCCTGTAAGAAAGGTTCCTTTCAGGATTCCCAAATGATAATTCCCTATGGAAAACCTGGGGCTGAGCATCACTTTGTTTATTCCAGTTATATTAGCCTATTTAAAGAATTACAATGACACAACCATATGAAAAGACAGAGTTACAATTATACAACATTTACCTCATTTATCTGACACTTTTATCCAAAGCAACCTACAGTGCAGGGAAGGGAACATGCTCCCTGGGATTTGAACCCACAAATGCAATGCTATACTTATTGTAACTACAATGCAAGCAATGTAAACCAGTCATATTAACTAAATATTAATAAAAAATGCAATAAGATATTGAAGTCCAGTTAACTACTACAGGTATATCATGCCCCTTCTCGGTCCAGGGCTTCAAAACAGCCCTCTCATTGGTGGAGAGTCACATGTATAAAGAGTCTTCTCATTGGTGGAGAGGAAAATAATGTTTTAGCACCTACTGTGGAAATGGTGCCTATTCTGTGCAAGTTAAGACTGTTCTCTTACAGTCAGCCTTTTCACTAATCAAATCAGATAAAAGCCAGTTAAACTGACCTATCAGGCAATCAGGTTTTCAACTACCGCATGCCTCATCGAGTTGGAAAGCCAGAGACATCTATCATTATAACCCAGTTACATCTCACGATTTCACAGGCTCCAACTCATTCATTCAAAACTCAGGTGTGTTTCAAACTTGGCCCACGAGACACCTGCTTTTTTCCCCGCATCCGTGTCTCCTGGAGTCTCCCCCCAGGCTCCCAGCGCCCCCCCCCACCCCCGTCACCTCCCTCACGCGAGCCTCTTCCCGGAGCGCTGAAGGCTGGAAGAATGGCTTTGTTCCCAAAGTCCGAGAGCACAAAAGGAGCGACACAATTCTCTCATGAGGTCTAATCAAATAACTCAATCCCTATAAAAGCAATTGTAAGGTTATTATCTTTTTAGGGGCCGTTTTACCGAGTGGCACTGGGGGGTGTGTGGGGGGCCACTTGGGAAGGGATAATCTCATATTTGGCTTTCTTAGTCATCAGTTTTCTCTCCTGCTGTCTATCACTGATGTCATTGCATCTGCCTTGGACCCACAAACCCATGGGGGGCTCAGTCACCACCAGGATGGGGGACCAGGGATAAGGCTCATGTATTTGACAGTGGGTAGCTAGCATGTATGGCTTAATAGGCCCTAGTTTTTCTAGTGAAGCCAGGCTGATTGCCGCTCTCCCTCTCATGCCGGTCTCCGAGCGCCGCGTTCCAGAGCGGCAGTCGCAGGACTATGGATGTTGGGATGTCAGACTAAACATACCCGTATTACCAAGCCCCGTTTGCCTGCTTTAATGGCTGGGCATGAACCGGCTAGAAACCAGGCCTTAGATGAGCCTGCCCGCCAGCAGCTATGCCAGGGACCGGAGTCCGGTTCCCACCCGCTGCAGAATGTACTGGAAAAATATGAGATGGACATACGTGGAGCAGCTCAGGTCTGGATGATATTGATCCTTTAACGTAGGATTATACAGTCTGGCACTATAGGCTCACAACCTCTAATTCCCTCACAAAATAGATAGACTGACTTTGGCTCTATACATATCTGGATCAATGCAAATCAGTTTACATCAAACCGGTTCAATTTTAAACGAATCCCATTAGCCATAAGTAAAAGTTTCTCGGGTAATGTGATTACGCCCCCCTCCCATCTGGGTTTCTGCTCTGCAAGCGGTGAGATATGTTTTTTTTTTCCCTCTTTCCTTTTTTTAACAGCTGCCGTGATCTGGCGCTGACTGACCGAGCCCAGGCGGCCACCGCCCTGACAGCGCTGCCGCCCACCTCTTCTCGGTCTGACCCTCATCGCCGTTGTCGGGGGTGATGGAGACAGTGGCCCCCGTGGCCCATCCTGTCTCCTTCCCCTTTTTATTTGGCGTGTGAAGTGACATGAAATTTAATTGTCGAGGCAGCAGGCAAATGCAGGACGATTCTTAGGGAGGCGCTCGTAAACGGCTGCGACGTCTGCGCGCTCGATGCAGCGTGCGTGGCGCGACCAGCCTAATACTTTCCCTGGGCTTCAAAGTGACAGACTCGTCTAGCAGAGAACCCTTTTATAGGCGGCGCATAATGAACAAGTAGTTCGATTCCACTCTCTGCCCAAACTGCCAGATTAATTCCAGACTCTTAAGCTGGATAAGACTACGGTCCAATGCAGCATACAGGACATTAGCTGGTAAAGACCATATTTGCTTAAACATTTAGTTGCTTAAAAACGCCTGTGAGCTTTATAGCATTTACCCATGCCACCCAGTTGAAGATGAGAAGGAGAACACACTCTCCCCAGTGACAGTCGTGTGTTGAATCGTCACGCTCCCCATTGCACTGGGCATTCCATTTTCGCAAACCAGTAACTCAATAAAGTCCCCAATAGCTGAGGAATACATCCCAGCAGATTTGATCCTCCATCCGCGTCTACGGGGTGTGCTGTACACTGTCACGGCCAGCTGTACCATCTGCGTCGTGACCAAACGGTGGCCCAGTGTATCGGTCTCATGCCCCAGTGTTCCCGTCTGGCCGCACATTTACAGATTCTCCGTAATCCTCAGTCTGGGTTTCCTGTCATGACAGTGACTAGATTTATCCATAGTGTGGCTGGGTGAACGTGACTTTGAGGGCTATGAGACCGCAAACTGAAGAATCCTCTGCACATTAAGGTGCGGCTGCAAATGCACATACAGGTATACATGTAGGTGTATAGAGGATGAGAAGGTATGCGACTGTGTTTATATATAAGATGACAAGTGATATATGTGAGGTTTGTATGAGTCCCGGACCTGGGGTCACTGGCCAACCTCCAGTCTACACAAACAGCTGGTGGGGTTTTCCTCCCGCTGCCTTCAGGCCAAATAAGCAGACACCAGTTGACAAAATAAGCCAACTGCACACTGCTATTATACACAAGATGCCTCCCCAATCTGTCTGCAGCAGGAAGGGCGAGGAAAGCCCAGCGTCCAGCCAAGACAGACCTGCTTATGTGCGCTTTTGCGTGGGAGCGCAAATCTGGGCTCATTTAGCTGTCCTGTGTAAACCTGAAAACGTTATTTGCTGATGAGAAAAATATACGGTGCAGAAACCCGTCATTTGTCGCCTGTTCCATCTATTGTCGTCATTTCCATCTATTTTTGTTGATGTGGGGTCAGCGATAATTAAATGTATTAAAATGGGGGCCAATGGGAATTCCTTAATGGGAGTTAAACGTATCATGGTTGTATTTGTGCTTGTGTGTGTTTTTATAGGGCCAGATATCATCCATGCTCTCCCGACTGCTGATCGGTGGGAGCACTGACCCTGCTTGACCTTTAAATGACCTTAGTTCACGAAAGCACCTAACTAGAATTTTATATGCAATTCAACAGTGGTTGTAGACAATATGATTAGTGCTTGTAATGTATTGTAATAAAAACTGTCATTGCTAACTTTTTCTGTGTGTATTAATTTATATATAATCCCCTGTAATATGTGTTTTTGTTCATTTGCTTCGGTAATTACCCTTGGTCCTGATCCCAGCAAACCCTTCAATCACATTAAGAGGATTATCAAATAATCACGCTCATTAGCATGTACCAGGAAAAATACTTATTTTAAATGAGGTTAAAATTGTTTCAGTTTAAAATTAATTATTCAATCAGAAGAGGCCGTATAAAATATCTCCTACTCCTATATGAAGACATACCACACGCATGGCTAAGAATTTAATTTGCACATTTTAATTTTAGTCCAAAAACATTCAGCTAGCTGAGAGGGTGTCTCTGCAACGTGAAGGTGAGAAGGTCTAGCTCTCCTGTCCACGGTGCCCCGTGCTTCCTGAGATGCACTATTAGCCTGAACTCCGTACTAAATTCCCAGATGGGTGGATTTTCAGAATCAGCTGTAAAATCTGCACTAGGCAGCACTGAAAGTAAAGATTGCGGTGGAGCAGTGCTATCCGAATCCGACAAATAAAACCCTTATCGATCTGGTGTCGCATTAAAAGCATCGCGTCGTTACTGATCTTTAAGGGTGCATGGTTTCCTGGTCTTTTTATTGTGAGCTCAATCCGCCCAGATGGCTTCAGTGATCAGCTTGTACGAACACGTGAAACCTTAAGGCAAAGAAAATCATTTTGGATGAGGAAATAAATCCTGCAAGGCCCTCTGGGTAATTGTGGTAGATTAATGAAGAGAAAGTGAAATCTTCTTAAGAGCCTTATGAATAAATAATGCAAAGGCTTATTTAATGCCTGTATGAATTTCTCTCAGCCCCCCCCCCCTTTGGCACACCTTACAGAGCTCAGAATTAGCACACAGCCTACTTGCTCACCTAGGGATACAAGCGCTCCCCCTAGAGGCCATTTACTGCATCATCTGAAGTTCAATGTAAGGAACTTTGAATCGGCGGTTTGGCTGTATAGACGACGTTCTCTCCCTTGTCAGCGTACCTTTCCAAAGGATTCCTGTCTAATTGTGTGTGAAATTAATAATACAGTGCACATTACTATTTGCAACAAATGCACAGCTTCTCCATTCAATATTTTCAACCACCACCTCCGGAATAACAGGTACTGGTGAAATCGTTTGGTCGTTCACTGAGCCGGTCTTTGGGGGAAGGGGGGTGGGGGGTCCTGTGCTTCTCCTCACTCTCTCTCTGAGTTTTGCAGCGCACTTCCAAGCCCACCGGTTTTAGCAGTGAGGGTGAGCCTCACATCACAGACCAGACCTCCCTGCATGCATCACCATCGCCAGGG
>JABFEB020000132.1:26737982-26752001 GCA_019775895.2 Stomatorhinus ivindoensis
CCCCCCCCCCCCCCCCCCCCCCCCCCCCCCCCCCCCCCCCCCCCCCCCGGGCTAGTACCTGGATTAGAGCTGCCCAGACGGCCTTGAGCTTCAGCTTCAGCAGGTGGATTTGCCCCACTCCACAGCTGGCCTGTTGGCATAGCGACGTGCTAAGTGCATGTCCATGTGGGTAGAACTGTGCTTTGAAAAAGAAGAAACATTTGCTCATTCGTGGAAAATTCACAGGAAGGTCAAAAACAAAACCATCTGTGCCGTGGGGGCTTTGTAAAATCCCATGCAACTCGGCGGCGCCTGCGGCAGCTGTGTCCGCCCTCGATTTCGGACTCGCCGCTGCCCCGTGGGTCACAGAACTCTGGGAGTCCCACTGCTTCACGCATGATCCCTGTCTCCGGGATCTACCACAGAACACAAGCCTGTACATCCAGAGGCTGGCAGCAGGGAATAAACCACACCATCCCACTCGCAGGGCAGACCAGGGTGCAGAAACTATTGCCTCAAATCTCTTGCGTGGGGGTCAGCAGGCTGAGGCTCTGCACCTGTCCGCGGGCCCTTGAGCAAGGCCCTTAACCCCCAGCTTCAGGAGTGCTGCATGTTAGCTGACCCTGCACTGTGACCCCCCCAAGCTATGGACAGCAAGACCGGGCGAGCAAAGAGAAGCGTTCCAATGTCCTGTACTTCTGCACATGGAAAATAAAGCATGCCTCTCTGTTTGTGTCTGGGAAAGGGGTTAGAATCCTGGGGCCTCATGAACTGCCTGCAATGTGCCTGCTGTCCAGGTGCGGCTTTGTTCTGTCTGCGATGATGATCAGTGCTAATCATGTAGAAATCTGTCACTTTTAAAGCGACAGGAATTAGCCATATATACAAAACTATGGGTATAAATACTCAGCTGTACGAATATATGTGCAAATCATCTGTAAAAAATATTCGTAAAATATTCTATCGTATACTGTTCTTTTTAAATAATCCCTCATTAGTATAATATTGTATGATATATGATATATATGATATATGCCCAGATTTGTGCAGTGTCCCTCCGCAGTGTTTCTGCACTGGGGAGGGGCCACATCGTCATGGCGACAGACCAGCGTAAACCCCAGGCTTCTACTTACAGCTCTGAGGCTGATGGGAGCTGTGGGGCTCGGTCCCCGGCATGGAGTGTGTTTACAGAGCGCCTGTCATCTGTCCATCTGTTAGCGCCTAACACTGCGGTGTGTGTTACCAAGGCCCTCTGTGTGTGTCCGTGTCTGCATGTGTGCGTGGACTGTGCTTCACAGGATACCACCCCCCGAAAGTAAGGAATAAGGTGCCCATTATGGCTGTCACCGAAACAGGGTACTGGTGTGAAGCAGGGGTTAGCAATGGTCAATTTGACTGAGGGAGCTAAAAATTTGCATATTGGAAGGATAGTTGTAGGTGTACTCTGTGGAAAAGTCTAAATGTTGCTTGAGTCGAGTGCTGTTTGGTATCAAGGGAAAAGACTGCAGATCGTCTTGGTCTTGGCACAGTCTCGACGGTCTTTGGTCTTGTCTTGGTCTCGGATCCCTCGGTCTTGTCTTGGTCTTGCTGTCTTGGTCTTGCTGTCTCAGATTGACATAGTGGTCGGGAGATTTGGAGCGAAAAGTATCCATGACACACAGCGTAATGTTCAATAATGCAACATTATTATTATTTCGCCTTTCGCTCCCTTCAAATGCAACCAATCAATGACATACATGCATTTTGTTGTGATTGCGCAAAATAAGTGTAGCGCTAGTTAAACGTTAGATCCAGCATCACAGGCTATAATATGTTGCAATCTTTAGTTTTCCTGAAGTGCAATCAACCACTATATTAAAATGTGAACTGTTTTTTCTCTCTCCCTCCTCTCTGAAAATATGCCTATTAATAGTAATGGTCTCTGTCTCTCTCTCTCTCTCTCTCTCTGTTTTTAAGTATTTCATCTAACTGTAAGCACTTGTCCTTATTTTTATTTATGCACAATTTGATGTGCAGTTTGTATATAGTACAGTGGTACCTCAGTATTCGAACTCATTAGAACTCGAATTTCTTAAAAGTTAAACCAAACAACAAACAACAAAATACCTAGAGCTCGATCTGAATCTCAGAATTCAAACCGTGAACGCCGACCTAAGATAACTTGTTCACGCGGGGAAATGAGTCACTCGGCACGACTCTCAGCCGCAACATGGAGTAATGCTTCAGTCTCAGCCTCGCATTCTCTGTGATAGCATCGTGCATGTTTACACCAACTGAATACATATCTTTAGACAGTAAAAATAATTTAGTCGATGAAAGACAGTAACAGTAATTATTATTATATAATGAAACACATTATAAAATAAAGATTTCTTATTACTTTAATATTAATAATAAACTATTAATACGTTTAATTATAATAATATTATTGTGCCGAGCGGGGACGGAACGGAGACAAAGGCGCAGACGTCGGGGAATACGGGGTTTAATTACAGGTAAGGCAGGCAAAAGACAGACGGACAATATAATGACTGGACTGGGGAAACAAACAGAAACGCGAACTACATACAGAGGACTAATGACAACAACAACAAACAGA
This sequence comes from Stomatorhinus ivindoensis, assembly GCA_019775895.2. Classification (NCBI taxonomy): domain Eukaryota; kingdom Metazoa; phylum Chordata; class Actinopteri; order Osteoglossiformes; family Mormyridae; genus Stomatorhinus; species Stomatorhinus ivindoensis. The sequence continues at coordinate 26,740,561 of JABFEB020000132.1, forward strand.
AACAGCTGATCACACGGGGATTCCACACGGGGTTAACGAGAGGGCGTGGCACACGGAAGGAGCGGATCGGGGCAGGATACATTGTTTGGATACATTTAATTTCTTACTTTACAAATTACTGTTTTGATAAATGTGCTTAGATGTGTTTAGTACAGTATATGCTTTTCTTGTTTTATCCGGTTCATTTTGTGTTCAAATGCATAAAAAAATCATATTTAGGTGTAATTTTTTGGGGCCGGGAAACAATTAATTGGTTTTCCATTATTTCTTATGGGGAAAATTCGATTATAACTCGAACTTTTTAGGATTCGATCCGGAGTTCAGAACAGATTAAAATCGAGTTCTGAGGTACTACTGTATTTGTAGTTTGCATTTGATTCATGTGACGTGTGCACATGTTTTTATATTGTTTGATTACGGCATTTTACTTAAAATGGTGTTGACTAAATAAATGTGACCATTAACTTTTAAATAACATCTTCATATCACGTTGTGTTGACTTAACAGGTCTAATCCATTTCAGGGACGTTGATATCATACAGTGTCATTTGGCTAGTACTACTACAATGGGATATAGGCCTATTGCAATTTCAAGTTTATAATTGTGTATCTTCAATTTGATGTTACAATTTCTTCTACAGATTAAGTATAATTGAAACCAGTTACATATTTCCCATTCTTTAGATAGTTGTTGGAGGTGTCTACGCGTAAGCATTTTAACAGTGCAATTAGGACGACATTATAATAAAGGCATTTCTTAAGGAGTGCCTTGGTTTGCAGTTATCTTTTTTGTTTCATAAAAAACTATACTTCCATTTGAGCTGCCTTTAATGCCCTTCAGTGCCATATGCAAAAACATCCGAAGTAAAGAAAAAAAGTCAGTGAAACGTAAAACATTTCCTGAAAACGTAAAAGTGAGAATACCGAATCGACGACACCCCCAAGGGTCTCCTATATACAAGGACATCCTAAAAATAAATAAATAAAACACACTGTGAACATAAAAGCGATAAAACCGGATCCGCCGCCAAACAAACAAGCGGCTTGACTCCGCACGGTGACGTTCCCTGGACTGCAAGGCCTCTGCCTGCCAAGCGCGCTCTTCTGGGAGGTAAATGCCCTACCGTCCCAGGAGGAGATGCCTAATTGAATGAGCTTCCAGGGAATGCTAAATGGAGCGTAATATTGAGATAACGGATCCCGTAAGAATAACCGATCATTGACAATACGCGGTCCTGGCCAGTAATAAACATGTCACGGGAATCGGGAGTCGGCTGAAGTGAAATGAATATCCTCCCACGCTGACACAGTACTGCAAACCCAAAGCACGGTTTGTTTTATGGCTTGCTGAGTAAATCACCGTGAATTTAATCTCCATCAAGCCGTCGGTCGAGCAAAATTAATACCGCGGGGAAAAGCAGATTATAAGAAATAAAGGATCGATTTGTTAATGTGAACGCAATACATGGTTGTAGATGGACAGAGACTATTTTCATTCTTTCAAACCGATGCCTGTGAGGAAAACCCGGTCGATGACTTTGGTGCGATCTTCGCCGACTGGAAGAGGTGAAGGCGGGGTTGTGCTGCGGAAGGGGCGAGAGTGAAAGCAGCGCCTGGTACACCGAATGGATGCTCAGGTGAGTAATCGTTGCTGTAGAAGGTAATGATGGGTAAATGCATTAGTCAGACCGACTATAAGCAGGAAATTTGCAGAAAATATCACTGTGTAATTTAAAGATCCGCTGCTGTCCCATGGAAAGTGGACACAGTGCTCCTCCTGCACCTGACCTCACCCACCTCATATCTGTAACGCTGGAAGCTTTACAGCTAGATGCCACCGACAGAGGACTCTCAGCCGAAAAACAAGTACTTATAAATACCGAATTAATGGTCTCACCTAAACCTCAAATGTCTAATCGCATTAAGCCATATGACCTCTTCCAGTGGACCACTCTGAACTACATCGTTTTATTAGCAGTCTTCATAATTAATAAGAATAACAATTATTATGCTGATGTAATTATTTAAATAAAAAATATTTAAATAATGTGAAATTATGTTAAGTGCCTTTGATTTTTCTTTTGTTTTAATGTGGCAGCAGTTTATTACCTGACTGACGGAAGTGCATTTGCGATTGTCGTAGCTGAAGTTTAATTACCGTTAATTTGTTACCTAATCCATCAGTCAGAGTGACATAATTAGGAGGCCTTCCAGACCCATTCCCTTCTGACGGATTGCCTTCCCAATGATGTGGTGGGGCCTACAGACCCCCCCTTCCTCCTCACCCCCACCCCCACCCCCATTGCTGACCCCGCTCAACCATGGACCTCCAAATGCTCATAGTTACATTGGCACCCGCTGCCTGCCACGGCGGGACTCCAGATGTGCCCCCCCCCCACCCCAGTTCCACTCATCTGGGAGCCTTTTGAGGGGGCGGGTTGGGAAACTTCACTGATCCGACTGAGCTTTGCATAAACATTAGTCAACAATTCACACTTTAGGTAGCCCCCCCCACCCTGGGCCGTCGGCCAGCTCTCGTCTCTCCTCAGCCTGTTTGCGGTCATTTTTTTTTTTGCTCGGTTTCATTTATGTTTGTTTCACATTTGTTAGTGTTTTCACACATGTTCCATTTTCCTCACATTTTCTCCACTTCACTCATTCTGCCCATTAGGTTAGATGTGCCCCCCATCCAAGTGATTCAGGGCCGTTTGAAAAATAACATCTCCGAAACAAATCGCCACCCCACAATTGAAAGTCGAAATCCTTCTGAACATTCTCTGTAAAAAACTCTTACTAACTGGAAAACCGTGGAGAACCTTTGGGCAGATTGATTTTCCCAAGCTGACCAATGCTTCTTCATCCAGAAGTACCCTTTCTGTTTTTCAGATAGCAGCCATATCTGTCCATGACATGGCTACAAATGGTTTGTCTGGGCACTTGAACAAAGGTGCATTTATCAGAGCACAGGAAACAGAGACTGAGATATATATGCACGCATGCGTACACATCTGACACGTGGAGACGTCCTAATGATTCCCACCACACTGCAGCTAATGACTCCTAATCCTACTTAGTGACCCAAGCTCAAAGAATTTCTTTTTGTACCTGCAAAACCGGGTTTTCAAGAGTCATTATCTATGTCTGGACATTTTCTCAACACTTTGTCCCAGTGCCCATTCACACACACACACACCCTCCAGGTCCCTCTCCCCACTGCCGGCTGGATCACAGCACAGCAGCCCTCAGCACTGTGCCCAGGATCTGGGATGTCATCGTCCGGCACCAGGGCCCACGGTTTCCTCTGCGAAACAGGCCACAAGCTGCCGTTTATTTGGTGAGAAAACAAATTCCCTCAGTGTGGTCACAAGCTGAGCTAACAGCGGAGATATTTCTGATGGCACCTCACTCGTGCACAGTGGGCACCGGGCCCCCGGACTCCATATTTAGGTTCGGTTTGGGATGCCGAGAATGCCACCAACAATTTGGCTTGGGCACAGCGGGTGACGGAGTGGCAAGCTGGCCATGGTCATGGCAACGCTTTTCAGGTCCAGGAACAACATCTCCCTGAACGCCAGTAGAATCTTTGTATGAAGCTCATAAGCACACTGATCTCTTCAAGGTACCAAATGAAGTCACAGTCCTTATCACTAGGAGAAGTTCTGGGGAATAACAGTGGTTTTACTGGAAAGCGTCTTCACCAGCATGCTAGTTCTGAACTGGAAACCTGGCTCAAGTCAAGGCCATCTTTATAAGCACAGCTCCTTGTCTTAGCATGCTAACCTGGCGACACATAAGCCCTGCGTGGCTCAGAATGCCTTGAGGGATGACTTCCGCTGGGTAATCAAGGCCTTAATTGTGGATCAGTGACTTTAATGTATGCTGGAGGTTAGAGGTGACACAAAGACAATAAACTGGAAGAAAATTGGGAAATCATATTCGAATTATTCACTTTTAATGAAAGTCTGTTTCATTTGTAGCTGAGAGTGAACTTTTGCTAAAGTAATGCTGTAATGTTTTGGAAATGGTTATTTTCAGTGTAGCTTGGTGTTCACGTTCTGCAACTTCGAAAAATCACTTGAGTAGTTGGCATCAGATTAATTGATTTTTTAATGTTTAATGTTTGTGAAGAATGTTGGGAAATGTGTGATATATTTCTGTGTGTAAAAAGAATAATGCAGATTGGTCCTGTTTGGTTACTGGACTAATTTTGGTGGAAAATCATCACAAACAGTGAGTCAAAGCTATATTATGGAAAATGCACCAACAATCATCTGAATCTTGCCCATCTTCACCACGTTACTGGGACTCCATTTGCCTTCATCAAAGATTGTTGTCTGGATTCACATTTTCTCTGTTAAAGATCTTGTGTAGGATAAGACCTCCAATCAAACCGAAGGATCATGGCCAATCGGTCAAATGTCCCAGAGTCTCTCAACCAATTAGATTTAGTGTCTACAGTGTAACGACCAGGGTCTGTAGTTGTTGTGCCTAGGAGTTCTCTAGATCAATTAGGCAGCGACTGTTTTCCAGCTATTTCTCCAGATACCGAGATAATCCACTGAAATAAAATGTCTCATTTATGTTTATAGTGGGAAGGTCATGTTTGCAAGGTTCGTTATCCTTAAAACCTTTATTAAGCTACTTTCAGTTTACATACTAGCTTTTGTTCAATGAAAGGTCCATCTTCAATACTAATCTGATCTCTCTCAGCTTGATTACACTCTCAGCTGTATTGTGGAGCTCTGCGCTGCACTGATTAAATGAAGCAACCGATTGGATTGAACGAGCAGAGTTAAGTCTGATGTATTTAAATGTCACTAGTTACTAATCTGGACCCAGACTGTTCTTCAACTATTTCCAGAGTGAGTGGAACAGTGCTTACAAACCAGAGGTTACTAATGAGCTGTAACATACAGATCAATAGATAGTCAGCTGCTGCAAGTGATGACAGGGTGCACTGCATGTGAGAAAGGCATAAGGAAAGGCTGAAGATGAAATATCACCAGTACATTAACTATAGCACTTTCAATTTTGTGACTTTGTTTCAATTTTATGTGACTCAACTTTGAGTTGGCAGCCCATGCATGAAATGCACTGTGACAGTCTATATAAAAGTCACTGACTGGGTTTTGAGTGATTTTTGCTGTGATGTTATTTTTCTCACAGCTTATTTCTGCCCCGCATCACTTTCTATAATGCAGCCCCCCCCCCCCAGTCATGGAGTTTACAGGTTCACAGATGGCTCCTGTAAACCAGCTTCCCAGTACTGCCCACTGCGTCCTTGGCGCGCTTCACCTCACCCAGGCCGCAGCCACTCCTGCGCCTGGCACGGCGGCATCTGCCCGAGTAAAAACAAACAGAGGGTGCTCTTCCAGCTCTCCCAGGATGTCAGAAGAGGGGAAAAAGGCAGTCCGTTCAGGGGAGTTTGTTTGTGGAGATGGTGGGAAGCAGTCATGATGTCACTGTCACCTAGCCAACCTAAACAGATGAGATCAGGGCATTTTCCTGGTGTCCCATGACCAAGAGATTCCTGTCGCCCTGCGGTGCTGAGTGCCACACAAGGGGAATCCCAATGAACCAGGTGCTATTTCAGTGTGGGAGAACCAAATGTGTATGTTGTTATGAATCATTTTAGGCCACCCGAAATCAAACATGATTGCAATTTCATGGTTAGAAAAAACAACACAGGATTACAGTAAATTTACACGCCAGGTAATCTGACATATAATAATCAGTTAATCTGCTGATATACATTATTTCGCATTACAACTTTCAATTCATTTAGTGTTAAAATAGTTTAAAATATTGGTCCATCAGACTTGATTCTTGACATATAAAAAAATAAAAATCATCGCAAGTACTGTACAACATTTTGATGAAAAGATGGTGAGATAGGCCTATAATTTACATATCACACAGAGAGGAGCTTTATCGATATAGACATCTTTGATGTAAAACATTGCACTATTTTCAGGAAACAGCGGCACCAAGTGACAGAGATACGTTAAGGGCTCGTATTTGTAACCAAAAAGGTGCAGATTAGAATGACCACCTTTGAGCGCCCTGTGATGAACGTAACCTGAACTGCACGTTAAGATATACGACATAGGCAAAGTTAATTTCGTCTGTTACAAGGTACACAGAACAAATGATAAACTAGATGCTTTACATAACTGGTGTCAATTACAATTGGGTTCACGACTGCAACGACTGAAAGCGTTCTAGTCCGGGGGGGGGGGGGCAGACTGGGGCCAGCTGGTCTGTTAAGGGGCCAGATGAATTTGACCTTAATGTCCTCCAAGTTTTACTTATACTAGAGCATTAAGAAGCAAAACACAATTTTTAAAACCGAAGGTATTAACGCAGTGCTTTACTATCACTTTTCACAAATATGTAACTGTTTCCTTATTTAGACTGTCTTGCTTCCACAAGCTTGATTATTTTTCTCCGCCGTTAATTTCGCTTTTCATCAACTGAACCGACTCGCCCACGGAAATGTTAGCCCACATATAATAATAATAATAATAATAATAATAATAGATTTATTTTATACCCAAGTGGCATACGTATTTATGGGAGCCATGGGGAGTGAAGGTGGGGGGAGGACATGCATGTGTCACGGGGGCACTGGCTACCCCTTGGAACCGCCCCTGATTGAAAGGACAAGACTATAGGCGTATGTCATGCAAACTGTATATTTGTACTCTTTTTAGAGTAGTTAGTACTTGATGAAAAACGAATCCTGATTCTATCCGAAGGGTGTGGTGTGATGAACGCTGCCTCCGCAAGTTGGTGAGAAGGGAACAACGGAAACACCCGTCAATTCTAGACAGTGACCCGATTTCACCCATATCAGCTAAAACACCATTTCAGCACACAACCTATTTTGTTGTATTTTAGTTTTGTCTTCATAATATGTACCGGCATTTTGCTGATTCAGACTAAGGCTATAGACCACCTTCGTTTTATGTTTTATGCGGATTGACCAGTTTTATAAACAATGAAAGACAGGCTAGGATGTTTGTTTTTAATTTGATTAGCCAGGTTTATATACATAGCAAGACAGGCTACCGTTTGTGTTTCGTATGTGTAGCAATCACTCAGGAATGCTATAAAAAGATATACATCACCCACAATGTGCACTGTTTATCATTTAGTCACCCAACGACGTAAATCGCGTTCCTAACGCCTTGAAAGTTAGTTGATTGTAGAACAAACATTGTTGTACTCGTTAGGCTATAATTCGCAAAAATAAAAACTAAATTTGTTTGTTGTGAGGTATAGGCCTACGTATTTTTGTCTTAATAACAATGACCTTCATATTGTTTCACTACGCATTGGATAATGCTCTGGGTAAAATGGTAAAGTTCAGCTTTATTAAAAGGATTGCTATGGGGTCGGCGGTCGGTCATAAATAAATTCGGTTAACCTATTTGTAGTGGGTCATTTCGAGTTGTATCATAGGGAAAAAATATGTGAAATTATTCTGAAATGGAATTAATCATAAATGAATAGTTATTGGCAGCGCAGCCTAGCCAAATGAATGCCTATAGTTGTGCCATTTGTCTCACTTGTACATCTATTTGCGTAGAAGCACCTGCAAAATAAAAGTATATGTAAATGAATACGAGCAGTATTTTTGTTCTATTAAGAAGGCATGTCGGTTACTTTTTGCCAATAGACATAATGAAAGGAAATCATTTATAACCCTGAAGCAAGTCTGCAGCAAAGGTCAGTTTATTAGACCTTATGTAAACCAAGCATGAATGTAGTTCAAGGTTTCACCAGTGCTGCTTACAAAATGCAACAGCCTCCAGGGTGTTAAATAGGTTATTAATCAGCTGACATGTTTAATTATGAGCATCTTTCCTGAAAATGCAGCTTAGCTACGTGAAGTGTTGGTGTAAGATAACAGAAAAAGTGTCCTTTAGTGGCGATTATGTGATTTATAAAGGTACATCGTAACTGGGTTTAAATTGTAGTTTTGATTTAAACTGCCAGTACAGAGGACACGGGAATGACATTTAAGAAACCAGGTGCATTGTGGCTACAGTATAGGCTACCTACTGTAATTGGCCTGGACTCACTGCCCAGCTTCCCCCATGGTCATGCCATCGTTGATAAAACTGCTCTTATTTAATTTGATATGTATCTATTTCTTCCTCGTCCTCTACATCTTCATCTACCTGTTTCCCACTGAAGGCCTACTCTTACTGACTGGTTCCATTTTGTTGCCTGCCTCTTTGTGCCATGTTTAATCACTAAGGAATATATAGCGAACCAAACTTTTTATGCTTTGTTGGTTGATCGAGGGATTTCTCCAAAATGAACAGGTGTGCCCACAATGATAGTTGTGCTACCGTGCTAAGATGTGCATGTAGAGTTTTGGAAAATATGTGCATCGGGTTTGCTAATTGTGTGAAAACAACAGTATTGTGTTATAACTGTAGAGACAAAGTTCATGCATCTGCGGTGTTGGCGTCAGCAACTGATTTATTGGTGAATTCATTCAGTCAAGGTGTGTAACCTACTGAAAAAAAACTAACACGCAAGCGACGTGTTATACCCTAAAATAAACCGTTTAGAACAACTCGTTTTAAACCAGGGATAAAGTCAAGCTAATGACAAGTAAGCTAATGACGAGCAATTGCCCTTCGGTTATGTATATCTAAATGCATTTGTAATAGACTTTTGACATAAATTGCGGTAGTAATTGAAATCGTCGGAACGTTATTTTTAACAGAACAATAGCACCATCTAGTGGCTATATGTAAAATTAAACATTACGTCCCTACTAGGCAACTGAAAAACGAACCTACAAAAGTCCCAACTTTTTCAGTTGTTAAAGGTTGATAAAAGGTTGCTAGAAACAAATGGTTAATTTTATAGTTTGTTCGAAAGGCAATGATTAGTTTACGTTGAAGCACTCAAAACTGGACCCAAACAAACCATTCTTAAAAAGCATGAAAACATTCATTTCATCACTCAAGGTAAATACTTAAAGGAAAATATGTTGGTGTAATCAGTTTAGGCTCGGTGCCCGTTAGAGTAGGCTATTCATAAATAGGAGCAGAGCGGAGTAAAAGATTCTGTATCGCTTGAAGAGCATTTAGTTAATATAATATAGAAGCATTAAAAACAAGAATTTGTCGTAATATAAATGAAGTACGTGTGAGTTTGATCAATGCGAACACATTCATAGATAGTTAGAATTGGGCGCCGATGCTGCTGTTTCTTTAAATAAAACAGAGCCGCTACGCTGCCTGGGGCTGCGGAGGGTGACTCCAGATGGGGGCAGAGACTCCAAGAAGCGGGTGCGGAAAGTACGGATGTGGCTTCGCAGGGAAGGGGGGCAGAAAGCGGTCCCAGTGAGCAGCTGAACGCCCGCTCCATCGAAGCACCACCGATACTTCCTCCCTTATTTTAAACCACCCCCAACTACTTCCCGGATTTGGGGTATGAAAACATGGCGGTAAAAGCAAGAAAGCAGTCCGGGAGGGACGCGTCAGCTCAGATCGCGGACAAGGAGAGAAGCGCGCCCGCGGCGGCACCGAGCGGCGGCAGAGGCAGGCGCTCGGGCAGGGACGGCAAAGGCGGCGCTTTCGGCTGCAGCTCGCCACACGGCAGGAACGGGCTGTTCGCCGCCGGCGCGTCTTCCCGCAGCAGGCTGGGCCTCTCTGCGTCCGCGCTGCTGACCGCAGCCGTCACCGTGGCGCTTGGTGAGCGGGGTGTCGGCTCTCTGCTAGCCCGCTGACCCGTTATAGCTTAGCCCGCTCCGGCCGCGGCACCGGCGGGATGGTGGTTCGCGGATGCTAATGAAGACTTTCCGTCAATGACGCTGTTTATTTCTTCCTGATCATTTGCTGTTTTGGTTACTTGCTGCGATTTCTCTTGCCAGGAACGAGTGGCATATAAATACTTAATTTTATATTCAATTATCGGGGAGCTAGTAATGGGGGTGCATCGTGCATTGAAACTTAATATAGCCCGTGAGCAAATAACATACCTTTTTTTTCTGGCAGCAGGCTCAGTCGTTTTACGAAAATATTTGTTCTTAAATCCGTGTTACCAGTTTCAATCCCCTTATTTAAGTCAATAGGAACGCAAAACCTCAGACGCGTGACAAAATGTGTCCTTCGCTTCGATCAGAGGGGAGCACGAATCTGTTAACCTGATAGTCGGACCCCAAGCGAAACCCTGCCGAAGTAACCAGCGCTCAAAGTGACCCATTTAACATGAGTGTGGGTGTCTGACTGCGCTGGATAAGTTACTCTTCCACGTGTGGGCTTGCGGATAATTACTGAGCTGTAATTAAACTTAAGCAGATCACCACCTCGGCCCTGTTCGTCTTGGAGTGGAAAATTGTCTTACCAAATGTGGGCAGGGTTCTATTGCATGAAATTGACATTTTCGTTTAAAATAATATTTTAAAAGTGGTTGTATTCAGGCCAAACGCGAGATGTGTAAACACGGTCTGTTGACTCCTGATAAGCCTACGGTTTTATTCTCTGAATTTTAAACCGAATACTGTTCATTAAAAAGAATCGTGAATATCTGATGAGAACAAAGCCTCTCACTTGTGCTATTCAAGTAATAAGGGTGATTTGAAGGGGAAAATTAACATTCTTTTTTTATGATTGTTATTTATAGCTGCTGTCGCTGGCGTGGCGCACTGGTGAGTACAGTTCTGTGATGGTGATGCCATTATTTGCCCCTGTTGATTGCTGCTACTCGGCAAGTTACAGTGTCAACAACACTAGGTGAAAATGCGCTGTTAGTGTAATCAAAGCAGCATTAATTAATCAAATAGTCAATGAGGTGTTTTTTTTCATAGGTATCATCTTTCATACCTGTTCGAAAACGACAGGCACTTTTCCCACCTTTCGACACTGGAGAAAGAGATGGCTTTTCGGACAGAGATGGTAAGTGAGCATGTCATCTCCCTGAAGGCACTGGTGTACTTGAAAGGAGGGGGGTGACAAAAAGCGGACCTCTGCTTAAATGGCACCATGTTCTTCCCATGCTGTTTCTCTGCAGGGTCTTTATTTTTCGTACTTTAAGACCATAATTGAAGCACCATCTTTTGCCAGTGGGCTGCACTCGATAATGAACGATCGCTTAACGGAATACCCACTGGTCATAAACACGCTGAAGAGGTTCAACCTGTACCCAGAGGTGGGTGTTCGGTGTCCTGTACCAATTTGAGAAGCACCAGTTTGGGGCTGTCCTGTGTCTGAAGCAGGATCTGATGAGATCAGTGCCTGTTCATTGCGGCTCAGCAAACTCTGCTGGTACGGTTGAATTTGCCGAAGTCACGTCAGCAGAAATGATGCCAAAAGGTCAGTGTTGGGTTTTGTGACTGATGTTCGAAGGATGTTGTTTTTTATTACTCTTTATTGCCTTGACTTGGCAGCCGAGCCTCCCCGTTCGGAGGCCTACCT
>JABFEB020000132.1:26773195-26788004 GCA_019775895.2 Stomatorhinus ivindoensis
GCTAACCGCTCCAACCACCACCACCCAGGCCAACTGCGCCAACCACCGCCACCCAGGCTAACCATACCAACCACCGCCACCCAGGCTAACCGCTCCAACCGCCGCCACCCAGGCTAACCATACCAACCACCGCCACCCAGGCTAACCGCTCCAACCACCACCACCCAGGCCAACTGCGCCAACCACCGCCACGCAGGCTAACCGCGCTGACCACTGTGATCCACACTGACCTCGGTCATGCTTTCATTATTTGGGCCACATTCCTATCAGCAGGCACCTGGAGTACCGGGAGGTCAGCCCCACACCAAAGCCTGTACCGGCCCTCAGCTTGGCCTCTGGGCTCTGAGGATCTGCTGTATTATCGGTTATTTTCGGTCTCTAAATCTGCCCCCCCTTCCTAATGCTGCTTTCATTAGGCCGCTGCTTTGGTTGCAGTGGGGGGCTAATTTTAGCCTCATAAAAAGGTGCTTAGGGGAATCAGGGGAATCAGGCTGCAGCGGTGATTTCTCCACGGTGTTTGCCAGGCTGCAGGGCGACTTAAGCTGAAAGCCCCCCTTGTTCCTTAAAGGTGAAACGCCCCCCCTGCTCTTCCATGTACGTCTCCGCATTTGACACACACTGGCTGCTCGGCCCGACACCGCCGGCTCCCTGCGTGAATGGACTGCGGTAGCCGTGGCAACTGTGGTAACCGCAGTGACCGTGCTATACTGCCGGCCATCCAGCCTCACCGTCCTGTCCGCTGGAGCTCCGGCCCTGTATGATGCTCTACCTCCTTCTCTGTCTCCCAGGGCCCCACCAAGCCGTTCGGCAGGGGGGGCATCTTCCTCTTCTCCTGATGGGAGGGCACAAGAGTATGGGTGTCTCATTAGCACTCCGTGCAGCTCAGACCCTGACACCCAAACACTGCTTAGGCCCCCAAAACACAGACCCTCTGACAAGCACTAAAACCCACTTAGATATACCCTGACCCCCCCTCCCCCACTCCTACACAGACTTTTAAACATTTTGTTCTCCTGTAGTTGTTAATGCTGGAAGTTGATGGCAGATAGCGAACACTTCTCTAAAAGTGCAGACTAATCTCACACCAGCCCTTCTGTCCTTCACCTTCATCCTGGCCCAAATTTAGTAGATTCCAGAAGTCTACCGACCAGCATTTCCTTCCAAGAAGCAGATGGCAGCTAATGTACCCACCCTTCATTAACGCCCCAGCCAATCGGGGGGGAGGAGGCCAAATGGTGAATAAAACGGTGACGCACACTCTGTTCACCCAAAAGCACAGGCACGCGACTGCATTCATGTGCTCCCTCCTCTGAAGTGGCCAGTGACTGATGTGTTGCTGTTGTAGGGCTGTCATCAACATCAATGGAAACCCCCCACAAAGGCGCTGAAAAACAAGATGGCCGTGTACCTGAGACGGGACGTTCTTCGGGGGCTCGATCCGTATCTTGGGGTCCCATTCCCCAGGCGGCAACACGGTTACCTGGTCTAGGAACTCGTCAATGCCGGACAGGAGGTCATTCCGGTCTTTGGCCTTGTACGCGACGTCGTGGAAAATCTGAGGCAGGGTTTATCGAAAGCGCACATCACAACATTATAATCTCAAACAGAAAAAAATACGAGTCATGCACGATGAGCCTTTTTGAGAACATTGGGCCTTTCTAAGAATTGCTTAGGGACACAGGGTGTTTCAGATTAAGACATTCCTGCCGTGTGACGCACCTCATCTGTCATCAGCGTGGCGATAGACCTCCCGATTTCATGGTACTGAGGCCCTTTGCCAAATGGGCCAAGAAGCAGGAAGAGGAACCTGTAGGACGGACTGGCGTCAGGGCTAAGCATGTGAAGGCCCCGGGTCGCCTTACAGAAAACAGTTCTGCCACATTCCTGGCTCCTTAGAACACAACAACATAGGTGCCAGCTGCTACTGGTCCAAGTCGATTATGTAACTAGTGCCCTAGGAACCACTTCCTGTTTCTCTGCCTCTCTGAATGAAGGCATCAGACATGAGAACTGGTTAGACAGAGGCGGGCAGCACCTGGTGGGCACGGGCACCTCCGTCAGCCCCGTGAGGAGAATGGCGGGGGCCAGGCGGATGAAGGCGATGATGGGCTTTTCCAGGAAGTCCACCTCGCCCACCAGCACATTGGAGGCCTCGGCGCCTGGCGGGATCTTCCTCATGAAGTTCATGTCCACCTGGGTGAACAGCCTGGAGGTCAGAGACTCAAATGGAGATGGGGGGGTGGGTAGATATGCACTGGACTCCTGTCCTTCAGCTTGGGAGCCACGAGGAGGGTCGGGCTCTGCGGTGAAGCACGTGCCAGCATGACAACATTGCAAACGTGGCACCTCCACAAACACACGCCACGCGACACGCAAAGGCGTGCCTGCTGGACAGCTTGCACACCAATAAGGGTGCAAAAACGCGCCGGAGACTCTGCCTCCCTGTGAGGCACTCCACTGACCTCAGGTCAACCGCATTCATTCGACTCGCAGTCGCTGCCTCGGAATGCAGCACAGTATAGTCTCCTGCGCTGCCATTCCATCACCAGAGATACAGAGACAGGTCCACGGCTAAACGGAAGACACACCGGAACTTGGGGTCACGCTCACGGTCACAGACAGAGGGCGCTACCACGGGCACAGTCACAAGAAACAATCAGAATGGGCACAATCACGATGTCACAGTCGCCCCAAGTGACAAAACTTACGGCTGCTTTCCTGGGGCTCCCTCCATTTGAGCCACAACTACAGTGAAAGGAGGGGTGGCAGTCCTGGGTGACCGGGGTGGGGTGGGGCGGGGCGGGGCGAGACAGACAGAAACAGGGTCTCACAGCGCCTCACTGCCACAGTCAGTCAGTTTTTATATAACCTAAAAGTCACTGGAATCACCAAACATTTTGTACAAGAGGCAAGAAAAACAGGAACAATCCAATAGATATGATGACAGGAAACGTGGCCAAAGGCCATTCGCTCAAGGCCACCCCCAGCAGGCTTTCAGGGATGCTTAACCCTCACTGCACCAGTATGGCAGGGTTCCACTCCATTTCAGAGGCTGGATGACCTCCAGGGGTATGTTTGAAGCCTCTGGCATGAATAATGTCCTGATAGAGCAACTGCAAATTCACAAGTGTGGTACAGAACTGAACCCTGAGGTCAACCTACTTTTGCACCCTGCAGGGTGAGAGTGGGCACTGAAATTTTGTTCTGGAATCCTTCCAGAAATGTCCGGAAGAACAGAAGCAGACGTTGCTGAAAACGTTTACCTTGCTGAAGTCCACAGTGCTGTTCTCCCGACTGCCACTGTTGATCCGAGACTCGCTGAGTTTGCTGTTCTCTAGGCTTCCTGGAGCCGACTGTGGAGACGCCAGGAGACCTGGGGGGGAGACCAGTTAGGGCCAGAAGTTAGAGGCAGCCTGGAAAAATCCATGCATCGTATGGCAAGACAGGTCAAGCAAGCCCCTACTGGGCAATACCGGGCAGTGAGTCCAACACGGGGCAATACCGGGCAGTGAGCCCAACACGGGCCAATACCGGGCAGTGAGTCCAACACGGGCCAATACCGGGCAGTGAGTATATCATGGGGCAATACCAGGCAGTGAGGCCACCACGGGGCAGGACAGGGAGGTGAGAAGACCACGGGGCAATACAAGCCAATCAGGCCGTTACAGGGCAATACAAAGCAATGAGACCACCACGGGGAAATTCAGGGCAATTAGGTCACTATGGGGCAATAGAGGGCAATGAGGCCACCACGTGGCAATACAGGGCAATGAGGCCTCCATGTGACAGTAAAGGGCAATTAGGCAACTATGGGGCAATACAGGGCAATGAGGCCACCATGTGACAGTTCAGGGCAATTATGCCACGACAGGGCTATACAGGGCAATGAGACAGTTAGGACACCATGGGGCATTTTAGGGCAACCAATCAGGTCCCTATTCTGTGTAGCTCCTGCTCCGATACTGCTCACACCTGTACCCAGGGTCTTTTTTGCTCCAGAAGAAGGAAACTGCCTTTCATTCAAGCCACACCTAATCCAAACACTGTCACTCGCACTACAGCCAATCCTAACATTCTCTTTCGAGCCACAGCCAATCCCAACTGTTCTCTCAATCCCATCTGTTTAAACCAAAATATCCCCTGCCCCCCATCCCTCTATACAAGCTGGAAATAACGCAGAAATGACTTTCTTCCGTTCTGACTAAGCTGTTAATCCACCAAGCAAACAAAAAGGAAGATGATTAGCAATAATGAAGACATGGCGCCCACTCGAGCAGGATCGAGTGGTTAGTGGGGGATGGTGGGCTGGCAGCAGGCAAGTGACAGAACGATGCGAGGTGTCAGATCAGTGTGCGACTCGCCTGCGGAGAGACCCCACCCCCTCACAGCCGTCCATGGGAAGCACCTGTCATTGTGCGTCCTGGACCGTTCGGGGGGCTTCTCAGAGCATCGTGTCCACCAGTACCATTAAACGGGGCCAGCTGCTCTGGCATCAGGGTGTCAGCATCAGACTTGCTACCTCAGCCGAGAGTCCTTCTGAAGCTCGCAGTGAAGGGAACAACGCCGAGCCGCACAGGAACCCCGGGGAACAACGCCGAGCCGCACAGGAACCCCGGGGAACAACGCCGAGCCGCACAGGAACCCCGGGGAACAACGCCGAGCCGCACAGGAACTCCGGGGAACAACGCCGAGCCGCACAGGAACCCTGGGGAACAACGCCGAGCCGCACAGGAACTCCGGGGAACAACGCCGAGCCGCACAGGAACCCCCGGGGAACAACGCCGAGCCGCACAGTTTCCAGCCTGGAACAGCACCACCGCCAGGCATAAACAAGAAATAACATCTCCAACAGGCTGCAAACCAACCACACCTCCTGATTTACAGAAATTAGATAAATCTTCCAAGAAGCTGCCCTGAAGATGTGCAGAAAGCAGAACTTTTCTACCATGATCCGCACCATACTTAGAACTCCCATTTACCAAGATGTTACTGTAATTTAGCATTGTTAAATGTTGTTTCCCAGGATGGGACACCCATGAAGAAATGGCCATGACAGTCACTGAGACGCCTCGGAGCCCAGCTACATGGGGCGAGGACGCAGGGTGGTCCCCACAGGTCTGGAAGGCCACTCCAGGCAAGGGGAGGACAATGGCAGGAACGCACGCAGAGGGGGGCAGCGTGCAGGTGTGCGAGAGTGAGAGGCGGCAGGCCAACCTTTGTATATATACACACACGCACACGCACACATGGAGGCTCACGCTGACACATGCACAGATATTAGCATTGCAGATACACATATAAGCTCATGATGAGCTGGTGGCCCTGGCACTGCAGTGCCCCCCCTGGCAGGCTTACTCCAGCAGGCACCACACCATGCGCCCCCCCACCCCTGTATTTGCCTTCTGATGATGGGGGCAGCAGGGACACACGGCGAATGTCCTGTGGCGGCTTCTCCTCCGGAGGGGTTTGTTCTTTGTCTTCCTCGGGGGGGAACACGACCACCTCGGGGATGCTTCCCCAGCTGGGGCCGGGATCCGGGGGCTCCAGGCAGGACCGAGGCGGGGGCAGGAGGCGCTTTGGGGGGCAGGGGCTACTTTGGGGGGATGGGACGGGAGTGGAGCTGGGGGAGGGAAGGATTATGGAAGAAGCTCGGCGCAGCAGGGAAAGACGAGAGGCGGAGAGGCCCTCCCCTGCAAGGATAAGAAAAGAGGGAGAGCGGAGGAAGCAGGGGGGAGAAGAAGAGGAAAGAGGAGAAAGAGAAACCAGGATGGAGAAAACTGACTGTGCTTGGAAGGGAACAACACATCAGAGAAGAGCAAGCAGTGCACAGGAGGTGGAGTAGGCAGTGCATGGGAGGCGGAGCAAGCAGTGCAGGTGGTCATATGGCACAAAAACCAGCCAATGGGCTTGCATGGGCACAAAGAGACCACCAATCACATGTGAGAAAATGCAGGTGAGGATGCATGAGGGGGTGGAGGTTTGAGTGACTCGGAATCTTGGGAACAGTTATGTCCATTTGAAGGTTACATTCCTCACAGCAATGGCAGCATAGAGCACGTGTCAAACACACCAGGCACACGCTAAGCTCACACCTTACAGCAGGATTTAGAACTTGTATAACAGGACTTAGTGTCCGCCTACTTCTCACATCAGGCACAGGCTTATAGACGCTGTCAGCAGCTTTGCCCAAGATTCAGGTCCTAGCATCTATTATTGATTAAAGGTTTTGCTCAAATATGAACAGGGCCTTCTCAGTCGGTCACCGACCTTCCAAACTTCAGAAGTTACACGTTACCATGGCGTGACTTTCAGACCGACTCTGAGCTCCCGTTCTCTGTATTTATAATGCAAATGCACCTGGTGCCGTTTCTGCGCCGGGGAGTGCCGCAGAGAGGCAGCGTCATCGAGACACAGGAACCGAGAAAGAAAATCCCCAGCAGTCAATCACCTGCCAACTCAGCCAATCAGCCAGTCGTGCAACCGTTTAGCCGCCTCTCCAAAAACAAGCTTAAATCGGCATCTGCGGAAAACAAGCTCGCAAGCCGAGTGATACACACCCCAGTTTTTAGTCCTTCTTCCCTGAGGCGGGCGTTTTGCGGAACAAAGGAGAGCAGGGAGGGCATTAACTCCCACCAGCCCCTCTGTCGTAGGTTTACAGCATTAATGCCCACAGGGGGGGCCCCAAACTCCGCGGTTAGGTGTGAGGTGTAAGCGGGACAGCCAGGACTCTCACCGTTGCGCTCGAGCAAGTGCGGGTCGGAGTGTTTCTTGCCTATGTCGGCGATGGAGCGCACCAGCGGGATGCGATTGCTCAGCTTCTTCTCATTCTGGTGGTGATGTCGCTTCAGCATGGCTTCCCGCACCTTCTCGCGCAGCCCCTCGTCCAGCTGCGCAGATGCCACCATGCTGTCGATCACCATGTCTGCAGGGAAAGCGTGTCAGCGTGGGGTGATTGGGGTCGGGGCGGGGCGGGGCGGGCCGCGCGGGTACCTGCGATATCTTCGAGGGTGTTTGCCCGCATGTCGAGCATGACGGTGCCGTTGAGGATGCAGCTGCGCAGCTCGAACAGGCTGTGCAGCGACAGCGTGGCCACGTAGGGCTTGCTCCAGCGCTCGCCACCGTCCTCCACATCCTCCTCAAACTTCAACCACCTGCACAGACACACACAGACACACGCTTGTATCTTTGTGGGGACCGTCCATTCATTTCTAGGGACAAAACCCAAATCCCAACATGACAACATTAACCCCAACCCAGCCCTAACCTTAACCATGAGTAACCAAACATTATATAAGACTTTTGCCATTTTTAGTTTTTTACTGCAGTCATGGATTTTTATATCAAGAGCAAAAAAATGGTCATCACAAAGTGAAAAATACATTTGGTCCCCACAAAGTAATATATATACGCAACACAGACACACACACACTCGCACGCAGACACGGTGAACGCACACATAGTGGCCTCTTCATTAGCGACACCTGCTCGTTAATATTAACAGCCTTCTCCTTCAAACAGCAAATCCTGCGGCCACACCTGAATATATACAGCATGCAGGTCCACAGGTTCACTTACTGTTTGGTCACACTTCACAAGGGCTAAGATACATGATCTAAGTGATTTTAAATGTGGCGAGACTGCTGGTGTCGATCCAGCCACCCTACTGTGGTGCTGTTTGCAGACACACAAAGATCTAACACAAAACACAGGGCATACACAAACACGCACATGCATGTAGACAGACACGGAGACACACACAGCTGACACAGAATCCCACTGATAGGCTCGCCCAAAGTACACACACATGGAAGAGCCCCGGCCTGTCGCGTGACCCCCGAGTGACCCCTACGTGACCCCTACGTGACCCCACCTGGCCGTCTCCCTCCACTCGTAGGTGCACCCATCCCGGAAGGACAGCTCGTCCAGCTCTGTGAAGAGGTCATGTGGAATGTGCTCCTCATCGTCGTCTTCAGTGCCCAGGATGAACTGGACCCGCTGGGAGGGCGTATCTGGGGGGGGGGGGGGACACAGACAGGGATCAGGCGACACAAAACAAAGTGGCAACAAAACCAACACACACGATCATGGGACTGACGCCCCCAGTGCTCACAACCGACCCCCCCGGTCACTGGCATTACCATAGGTGGGCGACTCGCGGCCGTCCTCGCGGTCGGAGCCCCCCCGCTCCCGCCGCTTGCGGTGGTGCTTGTGGCCGCGGTGCCGGTGACGCCGTCTGCTCTGCCTCCCCAGCGGGACGTGGACGCCGACATACACGGCTCGGTGACCTGGGGGGGGGGGGGGGGTTGCCAGAACGGGACCATGTTAAGTGGAAACTCATCCCCCTACAGCCAATCGATACCCCGAGCTGGTTATTTAAATTAAAAATCTATGCATTGATCCAGTTCCCAGGGTTCAATGAGGTTCTCTGCTCTCTTTAGCAAGTCAGGGCAAGATTTTAGTCACTGAAGCAGGGAAACGTTCAAGATGAAATAACATACAGTGCTACAGTGATTCAATACGACCCCCTTTATTGTGATTCCTTTCCTGACTACCTATTATATATGCTGCTTCGCTAACAATACAGAGATGCTGAAACATTAATATCTGCACATCAGGTACAGCCATCTGTAGTCATGTCAGTTTCTCAGGATATGACAGCAAAGGTACAGTCGGGTTCGGACCCCGTGTTCTGCTCTGCACGGCTCCCACCGAGAGCCATATGGACATGTCCGTACCCCAGCCGAATTCCGAGCCTCCATGTCAGCACATAATCACAGAGCGGGTGGGGGAGGCGGGGGGGAGGCCTGTGTGTGTCTCCCGGGCAACGGAGCTGGCAGGGTCCCTGGCTGTGCCCACACGCACACGCACACACACACACACACACACACGCACGCACGCACAGCAACATACAGTTTGTGCTGCCAGAGCGCGAGGGCGGCAGTGCACGATCAGCACAGACAGGGCCCGTAATCCCTCAGCGGGCACTGGAGGGGCCGCGATTCGGACGCGGACACGACGTTCCTCACAGCAACCAGGGAGCAGGGGGGCCGTGAGGCCAGGAAAGATCATGGTGGGACTTAATGAGCCCAGGACCAGCGGGAGGCTAATCCACGCTAATACCACCAGCGTCTGCGAGGTCAGGCGGGCCGCGGCAAGGCCGGCGAGCTCTGCCACTTGGTTGCGGTTGGGGCTAAGACGCCTCTGGTGTCCCTGCGACAGTGAACACAGGCGGAGATTCTTACTTTCCAGCTCCTCTTTTTCAAAGTTGGTGTTTAAGGTGGAGCTGGTCTTCCCCAGGTCGATGACAGCCTCTTCATCGTGTCCCTAGGAAAGAAAAGGGGGAGGTGGGGGTGAGAGTTCAGCAGTGCTGTCAATCACGGGAGGTGGGTGCGGCATAATCACACAGCGCGGGGGGGCTGCATCGAGCTTATCTGAGCCTATGACTCACGTTCCGCGCCAGACATACACTCCCAAACATTAAATATCCACTTTCCTGTTCCATCCTGTCCATCAGACAAATAAAAAGCACGCCCCAGTCTCCTTCCAGTGAATTACTGAAACCAGTCCCACAGAATCAACATCATTATGTCAGACACGTTTTTTTTTTTTTTTCTTTTTAAACTTTATTTCATCTGCAAACACAGAACCGATGAAATGAGAAACCCTGGAGACAGGATACTGTGGTTGAGGAACCGTGGGTTTTAATTTCCTGGGAGCAACTCTTAGGAAGTCACCTGCCCCCCCGGCCTGTCAGGCAGTGATGGAGGACGTGTCATGCGGCTCGCTGTACTCAGTTCCACTCCCCCGCCCCCCCCACACCCCCATCATCTCCGCTGCTCGGCAGTCGTTGTTTTTTTCCTCTCAGTCTCTTTTGGGAAGTCCCGTGCACCTCCGTCTGCACGAAGCCCTACATCACGCACCAGCACGCCGCCGTGCGCAGCCTCTCAGCCCATTCTCACGCCGAGTCTCTCATTTTCACTTTTGCTTTGCGACATCTGCAAAAAAACAGACCAAAGCCTCCCCCCGGCCACACTGCACTTAAGTGTGAGTCACCAGCCAGAAGTGAATTGGCTGTAGGGGAGCAGAAGTGGGATTTAATTGGTTCAATGATACCACAAAGCAGAAATACCCTGTGCAGGTGAGCCGCCCTCTCCGCCCTGCACACGCCCTATTCTTGACACCTTCTCAGTCAATAACACTGTTTCCTGGTAGGCTGGAAACCCCATACTGACCTTTGCTTAATCAATCCTGACAGATATCTGATCCAGTTGATCGTGCCCAATTCCTAAGCGATTTCAGTCACTCCTTGGTGAATGGGGCGATGTGTGGACCCGAGCAAAGCCCTCAACCCCTAATTACTACAGGGACACATTTTATGGAGAAAAGCGTTTGCTAAGTAAGGGCACCGTAGCCGAATGCTTCTCATGCTGAGAAGGCCTGTGGTATTGTGGGCCTTGTGGACACTGTTACCTTCTTCCATGTTCCCTGCCTTCCTCTGGTGTTTCTGCCTTGGGGAGGGGGGACTGAGGAGCACAGAGACCCTCACAGGTCCTGGGAGACGCCTGGTCTTAAGAGTCCCATAAAGCGACCAATCAGAAAGAGTCTAAATGAAAGCATAATAGCGGCCCGCTTCGCGGGGTCACGGCGTCACTCTAACGGCCCGAGATCAACGCCGGGGGCCGAGGTGAACAGGACAGTGCAGCGCCGGATAGATAATAATAATGCCACAGCCGGCGATGCGGATCGAGCCCCTGCGTGTCTGACGAGGCGCCGCAGGCAGCTCCCATCAGGCTGTACAAACACGCAGCTCACAGACCGACACCCCCCCGGGGGGAGGAAGCAAGCACACTGAAATCCCCTGTGCCCCCTGGGAATAGACTCAGTTGGGGCGGCATGCAGGTGCGCACAGAGACAAACACAGAGACAGACAGACAGGCAGACACACAGTGACAGACATGCACACACGTATGCACAGTGACAGACACAGACACACACACAGATATAGACACACACAGACAGTGACAGACACACACAGATATAGACACACACAGACAGTGACAGACACACACACACACAAATAGACAGATACACACAGCTGATCCTGCCGACTTCAGTGATACTGCAAAAGCCCCCCCTGCCAAAAGCCAATTAGAAAGCAAGACACAAGTCCTACTTGGGTTGGAGGGGGGCAGCATGACACGTATGATATACGCGTGTAAGCTGCAGAAGCAGCCGCTCAGGGTGTCCCACACACTATGCTCTGCGCATCTTGGGACAGGCCCCGGGCCCCGGGCCCCCCGCAGTCCAGCATGGGATAAGCAGCCCGTCTCGCACGTGTGCACGGGTGACTCACGTGTCACCACAGTCAACAGCAGCCGCAGGAGCAAAGAATACAAAGCCAGACAAACTGAAAGAGTTCCAGAAGAACAGACTGCCCCATCTCACAGGGACCGCTCCGGAACGATCACCTGACTCCTCAACCGCGTGGATATGAATCCCGTGTGAGCACACACACACAGGCACGCACGCACGCACACACTCCTGCATTCATATCTTTGTGGGGACTCTCCGTTCATTTCAATGGCTAGAACCCTAATCCCATTCTGACAACCTTAACCCCCTTTATAAAATTGAGCTTCCCCTTGTGAGGTCTGAAAAACTGGTCCCCACAATGTCAAAGTAACAGGATCGTGGGGACATCTGGTTGTGGGTAGCAGCAACGCCCAGGTCAGACGCCGAAGACGGCTCATACGCCAGCGCTTATGCGCATAAGATGCCACAATGCCAGGCTTCAAGAACATCTGAACGTGGGATGCCGGGGATGAAAGAACCTTTCAGACGCAGGCGTTTGCTGCCCAGGCACCGCCGTCCCTGCGGACTTTATCCAGGCGCCGCCTTGAGACCAATCACAGAGAATTCATTAAGCCGCTCTCACCTAACCTCGCGCCCGTAACTTGATCAAATACGGGGGCTGATAAGCCTCTCATTTGTGATTAGTCCCTACGTTCAGCCGGTAATTAAAGTCCCCCGCCCCCCGACCCTGTGCCTGTAGAGAGTCTGGTCCTGATTAGTGTTTCCTCCGCACGGTGCAGGTCAGGCGAAGACACGCTGGGCCACGGGGGAGGCGAGGAACTGCCCCCCCATATGGGCTACAACCAGCCGGAATCCACCCACAAACCAGCACCCCCTCCCAGAAAAAGCACTGGGAGGGGGGGACACAGTCATCAACCGTGACCTTAAAGCTACATCATGGCCAGTCCACTGGGTGGGTGGAGAACCTGTGAATGTTTTCTGGCATTAGAACAGCAGTGTTCTCCAGGAAGCTGGCAGCTGTGAACGGTGACTTCCTCAAATCCCCAAGTCACCCATTCGTGGGGGGTGGTGCTAAGACAGGGGAGGGCGGGAGCGGCCCAGACCACAATACCAGGAAGCGGGGGGGCTCGTTTCACTAAACCCCCGTCCCCCCCCGTCCCCACGCGACCCTCCCACCCCGCAGTCTGCAGCTCGGCCCGGACACCTACCCCAATGTAGTATGGCCCACGGCCAGGGGGGCGACGCCAGCGGCTGCCTATTAAAATGGCCATTAAAGCGGCAACAGGCTAACAGACAGCTTCCGGAGCCCAGCTGGCACTACTGGTCGTTCACACGGACAACGGCAGGCCTGAAGCTGGACAACGGCAGGCCTGAAGCGGGCGCTAGCTGCTGCCTATTATAATTAAGGTATTAATGACAGAGGTGATAAAATATGACTGTGGGTCTCTTCAATCAGGGCCTAGAGGATGAAACAGGGGGGAGGGGGGTTACAATACAGTACAGGGGGGTGTTACTGGATGAAAAGCACAGGGGAAAGAGGTGAGGGGGTGAAGGAAGAATGCCAGTGTTTAATATATAAGCAGTTGGATCTTAAGGGTTAGTCACGTGACGTTATACTACCAATGAGAGGATCCATGTTACATTCTATAAAATCAAAACATGTAAACATTCTACGGAGAATGGAATGAAAACAGAGAGAAAGGGCGGGCAGGCTGAACGCAGAACACAAGCCGCCCCCACGTGAGCCTGTGCAGACGGAGCCATGCAGCCCTGATATCACACCACGTTACACCCACCTCTATCGTCACGGGAAGATGTTTTTGCTCGATTTTTTGATTCTTTGATTCTCATCTCATCACCATTCATCCCAGATTTGATTAAAAAACAATTTATTACAGAAATAAAAGGGTAAAATAGTAGAAAAACCCGTTGGTTGTACTATTATGCTAAATGCAAACAAACAATCTCTTAAAAAAAAGTCATAGAAACACACTACTGAAACGTTTGTAAACGTATGTGAATGCCATATAATGCTATGGAGCTAAATATATACTAATAATCTAATAAAACATGTTAGTTGTACTATAAAGTTAAACACAAATGATCTCTTAATACTTCATGAAATCACACTTTAAAAAATCATTTGTAATTGTATTTTATTACTGAGAACTCTTGCTACAGTGCTATGGGTGAACTGGAAATTTTACAGGGTCACTTGAACTTTACGGGGTATTGGATTGGATTACATCATCATGATTGCATCACCAGCCTAACAGGGGAAGGGAAAGGAATTTGGACGGGGGGAGTGATTTGGCAAGACAGCTGTACTGTCAGTTTGTGGTGTGCTGGCAAGCAGATAGCTCACAGGAGTTTTACTTACACAAAAATGTTCTGAGGGCAGAATGAAAAATGATTGGTTAAAAGACATAACCAATCAGATTGTAAAGGAGGTGGGTCCAAGTCATCTAGTTGAAATTACAAATTTCACAAAGTGTATTGAATTGTGAGCTGAGATGGTGACCCAAACTGCTTTGCGCATCTGCACACTAAACAGTTAGAAAAATGGGCAACATGTTACTTGACAGGGCACAAATAATGCTATTACTTTTGTGTTAATTAGCCACAAACTAAGTCTATTTACATAATTCTCATTAATGAATTGTGACATCTTATCTCAAGCAATTGCTATACTTGTTACTCTATATGTTATTTCTGTAAACCTTTGTGAACGTCTGAAGGTACAACTTATGAATAACACAAGTGAAGTGATCTCATGTTTGTTGATCATTAACGAAGCATAACATCTTTTATGTCAAGTAGCCAGTATATTTGTTCATGATTTACTCTTCAGTAGTAACTGAGTTACTACTAAGTATTTGTGCCTCCTGAGGAGGATCTACTAAGAAACACGTCAACAACAAATCTGATTGCTCAGCTGTAAGTGAGACAGTGAAAACTATGAAAATCTTCTGAAAAGCTGCTGGAAAATGCTAGTCTGTAAGCGTTTGATGCAAGCGTTTGACAGCAAAAGAGAATTCAGTGCAGATGGTGCAAAATCAAAAGATATTGCTAAAAAAATTATGGGGTTTATCCGACTTGATGATCAGCCGTTCTCTGTAGCCGAGGACACTGGCTTTCAGCAATTCATAATACAACCAAGTAACAGAATGGGAGAAGACAGAGGAATGGAAGTTCATTTGTATTCCATGCATTGGTAGCAGTTACTGTATAAAAACTACAGTAATCTCACGGCAGATTTTATTTCTGTTATTAGTTTAAGTAACAAATAGTCATTTGAAATGTGTGAAAGCAGTTAATTTTATAATTATGAAAATATAATATATATAATATCGTCATATATTCAGTTATAAAATACTATAACTTACATAGTATTTTAATATAACTATAACTTGTATATTACACACACACACACACACACACTCTGGGACAAATATTATTATAAAGTACTATATTAGTACTGTTAGTGTTATTTTTG
>JABFEB020000132.1:26803586-26825364 GCA_019775895.2 Stomatorhinus ivindoensis
CCCCCCCCCCCCCCCCCCCCCCCCCCCCCCCCCCCCCCCCCCCCCCCACGACAAACATAGTCTTAGCGATACACAGAACCGTGTGCGACAGATAGGCTACGGAAGACTTTCAGATAAGACTAACACACAGTTAAACCCACAATGTGCCAGCTATTAATATTTCTTCTGAAATATTATTATTAAAACCTCATTTTACTTTTGGATAATGTGTGTTTCAAAAGTGGGTGCTTTCCTGTGGCATCGTCATCATTTGTTCTTTTTTTTACCCAGTGTTACGTTTGTGCGCAGGGTAAAAGCTGTCAGTCATACTTGGCTGATTTGTTTGCGTTTAAAAATTCAGCAATGATGTTTGTATCGGTTTTAAATAGGCCTAATCCAATAGGTTAATCCAATATCCCACGTACCTTTTTTTTCCACAACTGTCAATCTGTTTAAAATGCAAAGCATTTAATCATAATTTCATTCAGAATTTCTTCCAAATTAACGTTTTCTGGAATATTTGTACATGGAAACCATTCGCGAAGTCCATCACTGCTTAGTTAGTGAACTATAAAAGCAGCATTGAATTAGACTTGTAATTATTTTAACAATGTGGAAAAATAGGCTGCCAATTGAAAACACAGATCAGTCCAGTTGGGGAAAAATTGAATAAAATTAAAGCCTTTTTATAAATGCACAGGTTGCAGGTTTAGATACCACGATACCCCATGGTATTTTACCACTGAATTAAACCTATTTAAATGTATTCAATAATAAACTACTCATAAGTATGGGAAAAACAAATATAAAACTATACTTTGGGTAAGGCAAAGACCCTGGCAACTAATCAGTTTACACACGTTAAATCGAAACTATTTGCAATTATACTGAACTGGGTTATGTGAGATTTACACACACTGACACAGTACAGAGGTTGCGCAATTTGCTTTTCAATTGAAAACATAACTCTCACTACAACGAAGCATTCTGCTTGTGCTGATGATTCGATCGGAAGCAGTATCATACGTGGATATTTTAGCACTCAGACATATTTTCAAAATGTAATGTAACTCATCGTTGCGTCAGTAGAATGCAAATTACTTATTAAAGTTCATCATACAGAAGACCTGTTACAACTATATGAACAAAAGACACAATGTAACTGAGACGGCTGCACGACGTGTTAATATGCAGGAGGTGTCACTTTTATGGCCTGTTTCCTCCACCTGACATATTCCGACTCCGCGGGAATGCACGGAAGCTAAGGTGTCAAACTACAATAAACATTTCCTGCCTTTGTTTCAGAGCGTAAATAAACCAAGTTTGTTTCATATCATAAGCTTCACGAATAGTGACACGCGTTGTCTTTTGCGGTTTACCGTCTTCTCCGGGGGCGACGTATAGAAGACGTCCGGTGTTCTGAATTTTTTTCCTCCATAAAATATTTATAAATTTATAACCATATCTGTTATTTTGTCTTACCTTGTGATAATATCCAACCGGCATAAATATCTGCTCACTTCAGTGTTTAGGGTGGTAGGACATTATCATAGATGTAAACACTCCATAAATATCTGCTCCCCTCCATGTTTAGGGTGGTAGGACATTATTGTAGATGTAAACACACCATAAATATCTGCTCCCCTCTATGTGTAGGGTGGTAGAATATTATTATAGATACGTAAATATAGATATAGTTATCTTTCATAATGTCATAGTTAAATAATCTTTAAATGTCCAAGTTCTTCCCTTTAGTGAATGTATCTCTGAGTATCCTAACCCATCCTTACTCATTAGACCAGCAGGTCCATTTCATATTTAAAACATTTGGGAATGTGAATATTTCATATAAGATGACCACTGTGTAGAGCCATATTATTCAAATCACGGTCCTTGAGGTCTGAGCACTGCTGGTTTTCCAGCCTTCCTTTACCTATGAGCCAGGTGTGAAGCCTCTGACCAATCAGAATCAGTAATTATTAAACTACCTAGTAGAACTGAAATCAAGGCCTGGATTTGGAATCAAGGTCAAGATTTGAAGAGCCCCGGTGTAGAGTATAGAATACACTGCATATAAATAAAGAAATATATTTTTTAAATACTCAAAAAGAGCAGCAATAAATGGATCACACAGGTTTTACTAATGAAATTGTTATTTAATTAACTGGAATAATGTTTTTTTGTCCAATCATGATGTGCCCACTAGCTTCATTAGTTACACAGCACCTGAAAACAGAGGAAATTTAATAATGTTATACAAAGCAGCACATACTTGTAATAGAGAAAATATATAACTCCTATAACCCATGATTCTTCAGAAAACTTATATTTTCAGAAATGTTAACAGAAAGGATAATATATTCATGCGTGCTCCAATACAATGTGTCTTGGGATAAAATGTAGTCTTTGCACAGAGAAAGGATTTTTTTTATCATTTACCTCCACCTTCCAGTAGCCAACAGGCTATGTCCACCCTACATCTACTAACTGCTTCTGGTGTTCTTTGTACAGGGCACATTGTTCCACTCAGATGGAATTATTCAGCTTACTGTAAGATTAATTATCAATGTAAATGTATGATCGATTTACTATATTTCTATAATATCCAGGCATGTTTAATGTGAGCTTTATGACTACTGTTTTTCTTGACTTAAGACCTCTGCACAGTTCTCAGTTGCATCTGATCTCTTTTCTTCACCTGAAATCATATCATCTGATCTTCACAGATGGAACGCAGATCAACGTTTTACCAATCAGTTCAGTAAACACCATTTATTGATTAGTTCTACTAATCAACCAACTATTAGCAAGTATGGTGTGGGTACAGGAGAAGGAGAAGGCGGAGATGTCTGTGGAAGTAGGTGAAGGCACGTGGAAGTGGAGGCAGTTAGAGGACATAACGTGGTTATGTGGAGGATGGTGGGAGGAACAAACCAGTGGAGGAGGTTTGACCAACAGGTCAAAACTCAAGAACCAAGTTCACTGCAGAAATCAGACCTTTTTGCTGAATGCTGAATAACAGAAGGTCTTTGAGATTGTGGAGGTAAATCTGGAGGGTGGATTTCAGGAGACACACCAGATGTCATCATGTTCTCAACTTTCTTCCATACATCAAAATAAAGGGAGAGTACTTTGTAGTACTGTGAACTTTGGATCGCAAAGAAAATGAGATAACTTGACTTGAATCAGTTTACATAAGGGTGACATGTAACCATCATAAGAATGACATGACACGTCATGCACGTTAATGACACATTATTGATGTTTATGACTGTTGTCATAATGTGTCATTCAGTTCCAAAAACCTGCTTCAAGTAAAATGTTACCCAATAATGAATGTGTTGACTCATGGCTACTACAACAGTATCGTTTGATGATATCATTTGTTTTTTCATCCAGGCCATTTGTTTCTGGATGATACTCTGCTGTCACACTTTGCTCAATGCAGAGCAACTCACAAAGTCTGTTGTTGAGCTTAAAACAGAGAAAACAGTAAAAATCCAACTAATTATCTGACATTAAGTCTAACACAAACTCTCTTCCCTGGTTGGAGAGAATGCACTTTGGGCAGCAATGCCTGTATAAAACACTGCAAAGTCGTCTTGCGACTTCTGCAGCAGATTTGGTTTTCATTGGAAATGCTTCAACCCACTTTGAAAAATAATCTGTAGCTGTCAAAATGTATTGAAAGCCATCTATAGTTTTTGGAAGTGGTCCAGTAAGGTCGATTGCGATCAAATCCCACATACCAGATACCAAAAAAAAAAAAGTATTAACATTTTGTTCATCATATTCACATGTCCTGGTCCTCTTCCAAGGTTAATGTAAATGATGCACCATCTTAATGAAAATATAATAGATGTAGTTATATTCATACTCAAATCATCCCTGTATTAGTTAGCTTCACATTCACATAAATGTAATTTGTTTAGTCTGGCGAAGGTATCCATAACGTCAAACAGTGCCCACAAGGACACAGGGAGAATGTGATTTCACCAGTATAATAAAGATGATAATGTCATCTACTGCATAGGACTGCATACTATTAAAAAGCTGAATCAAACACCCTTAGTATTAATATGCATGTACCTTTTACAGGCTGTAATTCCACCACCGCAGTCAATGGTTTTCCAAGCTTCTGGCATCAGTCACACTCCAAAACTTTGAAAACATGCAAGAGATTATTAAGAATTTTTGTCAACTTCATTAGAAAATATACAGTCGGTTTATTAAAAAAAAAACCAATTCTTTATGTCAACAGACATCCCATGCTAGTAAAACCTGGTAGAGATTGCTGACATAGTTTTTAGGATGCCTGTGTACACACCCCCCCCCCCCACTGGGGATGAATGAAACTCATTAAAGTGTCTCCTGGCTCCCTCCCTAGTTTTGACAACCTTCCTATAGCCGAACCCAGAGGTCTTCAAATGTTAATAATATATTACTTTAATAATGCATATCTTTAATATCACCATCTACTGCATTCATCTAAATACCATGCATCATATACATGTGATACTATCCCCTTAATCTGAATTTGGAAGCATCTCTTCTGAGGTTTTGTCTGGCTCTTTTCATAACCTGAAGGGTATACACCTTCAGTCAAGAGAGCATGTACCTCTTCCCATTTATTTTCCATTTCTGTAAAGCAAAGGTTAAATGTTCAAGGCATTTTCATGGTTGGGAAAGAATTGCAGAACACCTGTATCAGACACGTAAATCGAGGCTGCAGTGAAAGGTGAAGATTCCTTAAAGTAAATTAAATTCGGTTTCTGTTGTTGACATGTTTCTGGAGAGAAGGTTTGTGGTACATTTTCAGACTTAAACTTCCAAAGAAAGATAATCGCCCTCTTGTTGCACCATGCATCGCTGCTGTGAAATAGCAGCATAAGACTGTGGGTTCATAGTAGCTATGGGTTCAGCATTAAATCGAGATACACTGAAAATGTTCTTCTTTAATGTTCTCGTTCTTCTTCTCTCCCTTATAAATTCAATTCACCAATCTTTTTGTCTGCACTTTGGTTTCCAAATATACCCGTGGGGTAAAATTATCTATATCGTCAGAGTTCAGGAATGTGCAGTGACTTTTTTTTGTGGGGGGCAGGTGCTCAAAGGTTAAGAAAGGGACTCTCGCCACATTTGAAGTTCACGTTACATGTAGCGCAGGCACAACTGGCTGGTAGTCAAATGCCTGCACGTGCCTGACAGGACATGGTGTAACCGCTATGCACGTAGTGTGAATATATATATATATATGTCCATCCATTTTCTATACGCGGGGGGTTCGGAGCCTATCCCGGAAGCAATGGGCAATTTAGTAACTCCAATTAGCCTCAGCATGTCTTTGGACTGTGGGGGGAAACCGGTGCACCCAGAAGAAACCCCACGACGGCACAGGGAGAACATGCAAACTCCACACACATGTGACCCAGTCAGAGACTTGAACCCAGGTCCCAGGCAACAGTGCTAACCACTGCACCACGATGCCGCCCATATATTCCTATCTATATATATATCCCTATATATATATACACACACATACATATATGTATGTATTCACGGTACGAAGCATCAAATGCGCGCTAATTTCTTGTCATAACAGAACAAATGTGCATAAAATGAGTACGTATCGTTGCTGTTATGGCAAGAAATTATGGACCGTTTTAACTTTATACTGCGAATCAATTCCTATAGGGAGGACTGGCGTTCGTTAGCTAGCAATACGATAATCTTTTATGGGTATATATATTCATAGGAACCATTTATTTGATTCACTATAGGCATTTCAAATTCTGGGATTGTGGAAATGCGGTTATATGTATGACTTACCTCCGGAAACCAAAATATAAAAGATCATCAACCACCTACGAATCACAGTTGTTTTTTCTGCAACCATCTGCAAATTTGTAATCTGCTACTTATACCCCTTTAAATATCTATTAAATGGATTTGCTTTTATAGATACATTATTAAAAACGCCACAAAGGCTGGACGATGATAATGTATATCCAGAAAGGTGTCCTTTTCACTTAATGAGTTCACAAATGCAGGCCGCTAGCTGTATTGCGTATATGCGTCCTCTGCTTCCATCTTGTGGCCACACATGGAAACACAGGCTTGTCAATAAAGGGAAACGAGGTCCCACGCTAAGCGAACAGAGTACGGAAGAAGGGAGTCTGTGTGTCAGGCGCGGCTGTGCATTTATCATTGTGGTAGAATATGATTAAAAAATAACTTGAGCAAATATTATGGTTGCTATATAACCAGAATTCTACTTATCCATCTATCAATCTTCCATAACAATTTGTCCAGTACAGAATTGCGACAAGGTAGGAAACCTAGGGTGACAAATGCGCAAATTTAAAAAGTCGTAGTCATGTCAGGATGTCAGGACCATGTGCAATTTTCTGCAGAGGTGTACAGTCACCCGTGAGAGTGAGAGCGGTGAGATGCCCTGGAAATGCCCTGGGAACAGGGGCGGTCTGCCGGGATGCAAACGGAGACGACAGCGAACCGCGGAAATCCAGATGTTTCGGCTTCATCTTGCCGTGAGACGCCGAGCCCCGCCGAGGTGAACATGCCGCCCCCCGTGTCCCTCTGCTTGTGAATCTGGATTCCGGGTCGGACGGCAAACAAGCCTGCTAATATAATGTCACCAAACATATCCGTATTGTTATCAGCATCATCTTCGGAATCCCTTGCTTCTCTAGAACAAGTTATTGGGGGATTAAAAAGTATAATTAATAAGAATGACAGGGTGATATCCATCTAAGCGATTAAGACACTGTGAGTTACTGATAACTTAAGGCTCCAGAAAACCTTTTATCTGACCATCATTTAAAGCCAAACGCCGGAGCTCCAGACTTCTTGCCACGCTGTTCTACAGTTCAAACTACCGCGTAGAACTAAATCAAATAATTCTCTACAGATCAATGGCCTTCTCTTCCACTATTATGTTCTTATACACGATTTTATACATTTAGACACAGTGTCTTTTGGTTTGTCACCATGGAATACGCACTTGGATATGCGCATTATTTTCAGAGAACGAATTAGACACGGATACGTGTTCTTATGAATACTGACAACATTTTCCGCCACCTTAGATTCAGAAAAAATCATATATCCATTTTCTGTTTCATAAATTCGCTTCCAAAGCATATCCACGTCCAATCTCGTATCTCTTTTCTTCATAAATATGTACAAGGGCATCACTGCGGAAATATTATATATATAGGCCTATATCTTACTCTCCGAATATCATCTGATTATCTCTGATACAGGCCTAGGCTGTGTATGAAAGGTAGGCGCAGTTCACCGGAAAAGATCATCCGTCCGAATCATTGTGTTTATATTGGTCTGTTCCTGGCTCTACATCCGCACAGGCAAAAACAAAGCCGGCCCCGAGCCGCATGCATTAATCCCAGGACTAAACTGCAGGATATCTGAGAAATTGTGTCAGCGCCAAGCCGGCCGGCAGCCTCTTAGGATTCAGCATGCAAACCATGCCTTCCTCTACCATTACGCACGTTTGCTACCACAAACTCCATTAAAAGAACAACAAAAATGATTTTGTATTACTTTCATTGAATAGGAATTATAATACTTTTTCCGTCGAGAGAGTGATTGAAACCAGAAGATCATCAAAAAGTCAATCCATCTAATCTTAATCCGCCGAGTTCAATTAACTGAGGAACCTGATTGCGAGGAAATGATTCGCGGCCTTTCCCTGCTTAATAAGGCAGAATATGAAGCCGCGTATATATGGGTTTCATTACCGACTCGTCCTCTGAGACGGAGGTTTAGGCAAATCTGCGCAAACTCCCGAGTCCTGAGACCCGGCTAGATGACTGAAGTCGCCCGCCCCCAATCACCCCCCACCCCGGGTGGAGTTATTACCGTCGCGGATGGCTGAGTTTCCATTGCTGTCGCTGCATCGCCGAGCCGAGTCAAAGCGACACGACGCGTTTAATACATAAACAGCCGGCAGTCCTTTGGCGTTCATACGGCGCCTTTATGTAACTGAACTGCTTTCGATGAGAGGTCATCAGTCAAAACACGGAATAAAATTGATTAAAATTAATAATTAAAACGATCAAAAAAAATGATTAGCATTGACAATGTAATGTAGCGAATTACTGGTATAAAAAAGATACAGGTTTGAACTCCCCCACAGCCTCACAAATATAGCGAGGTAACTGCTGAAGTATTAAAAAGCCATTGCTATAACGGCCAATAAGTGTTTCACCAGAAACCGGTCAAGGATATATTTTTTACGTTTCTGCTTTGTCCAGCCATATGCCCTCTTAAAAAACACCTCCCCCTTCTTCAGCCAGTATAAGTGGTTAGAAGTTGGATGGACACCGCTAAAATTTTGTAGCATCCAACCAAACACCGATGGATTAATATACAAATTTCAAACAAAAATATATGTTTCATTAGGCCTTTTGGGGAGTTCATGTTAAAATGTGATTTAACTATTAAAACCGTTGACTTTACAGAAAATTAAGTGTTTTACCTACTTGCATACGATTTCAGAAATGATAAAAATTGACAACTAATTCCTAAACAATCTTTGCATTCACTGACCTGAGTGAGCAGGCCATATCGTTCCCACACTGTTACTACAGACCAAGGGGACAGTAAGTGGACCACTACGAAGTCATACTGGCTGAAAAGCTGCCATCCTCAGACAGAAACGGTCACTTTCCCTCATTACTGATGTGAAGAGGGAGCGAGAGGGAACTACAGCGATCGGAAGTAAAAGGATGACTGACATCTGATCTCCTGGCAGGAAAGACTGTGAAAGGTAAAATAAATAAGAGCCTTTTCCAGTCGTGGTTTAAACTAAATTTCCATGGGTTTGCCGTGTGTAGCTCAACGCAAAGACACCTATAACATGTGGATCATATTAAAACTTTAGCCCGAGTCTATCTCATAGTTCTTCACCTTAGTGTTGCCCGCGGGACAGTGTCTTGGTACGCACAAATACTCACTAAAAACAACAATGACATAAGGACCGTTGCAATGCTCGAACATGCAATTTTGTTTTCCTTTAAACACATATTATGAGAGCGTTTTCATTGGCCATTAAAGGAAATTCCACTGGAAACATCATTTAAAACCACTCAGTGAACTCATTGTTTGTCTCTTTTCCTCATATGCAAGACAATGGCCTTGAAATCCATAAAAAGCAAACCTAAGTAGGACAGAAAGTGACAACAGCTAAACCCCGAAATGCCCATGGAATGCGGGAGAAGACCTTATTCATTTTTAAATGAAGAACACGGATGTTTATTGGCTTTAGAAAAAAGCTTTATCGCCCAGGACAGGAATCGCCCAGGTGTAATTTCTATGAATGGCCAGGAGGTGGCGAGCAGCAACTCCTAAACATGGGCCCGAATAACCGAGGTGAATTATTTATTGAATGAAAGAAAAAATAAGAATAATAACGCTAACCCTTTAAAATACATTTTTTAAAAAGAAGAATAAAGAGCAGTTTATTTTATTTCAACCCATTGTAATCATGCAAAAATGTAATGTTCCTTTGTATCTATGTGTGCTTCCTCTCGGGTAGCAACACGTCGCCTGCAGGCGCACAGACCAATGAGGCGCGAGCCTGCACGCGTCCACCTCCCCAGAGCTTTCACACGCTTTAGGATGCAGTGCATCTGAGAAAGAAAGAAAAAAGCGCAGTCAAGCCACAGGTGGAAAATGACGCGGGGAGAGGCGTGTCTCCTTGGTGGGGCTCATGGACTCCTGTATGACCAACTACTGTGGGCCCCCTATTGTTGTCAGACACACTCCAGGCCGGTCTACCTTCGGGGGGCCTGGCTGATTTCTCATCATCCTCCCAAACTACACAAAGATACAGGTAGCAGGCTGTGAAAAGATCCAGCGGAAGTAGTGATGAATGTAAGCGTGCAAAAAGTAAAAAAAAAAAAAAAAAAAAACAGCCAGCGGAAGGTGAAGTGACTTTGGTTGGTGAGAGTGTCATTCCACACATCACAAGACTTTTTAGGGCGCAAATCTATATATATATAAATACATAGTGGAGCCTGGGGATGATTATAACATGGGTTAGTTCTCAGATGAGGAACAAGGTACAAATGACATTACTCACTCTGCACATGCTCAGTTCAGTCTTTGTTTCACGTGTGAAGGTGGCGCGCCCTGTAACAAACACACAGATTTGTAAGGAAAAAAGGAATTTGAGGTAAGAAAGTAAGGTTTGTTTGTTTGTTTCTAGTGATAGCACTGCAAGCTTTGGAGTTACGTTATTCAAACTAAAATCATGTGCCAGTGTAAATATCTTGTGTAAATAATTTAGTTCTGAGCGCTAATATTGCGGCTCTTTGCGGGCAGTGGTGGCTTAATGGTTTGGGAAGTGCTCCTGTAATTGAAAGGTTGCTGGTTTGAATCCCTGCCCAGCAAGTCACCACTAAGGTACCCTAAACAAGGTACTGATCCCCAGGCACTGAATTAGCTGCCCCCTCCCATGTCACAAAAGTCACATATGAGTTAAATGCAGAGAATGCATTTCATTGTTGTGCACTGTGGTGTGTTACCACTGATCATCTAATTCTAAGGTAAACTTGTTCGTGGCTATCACAGTCTGAGATGCCTGTAATAGTATTTCTCCTGGAAACTTCTGCATTTCAAAGTCAGAGGGTGAAAAGGACAGACCAGTGGTCAGGAACCTGACCCATGGAGGGCTGGGATGGGTTACTGGGATGGGTTACTGGGATGACCTCTCAGTAAGCTAGTAACATTGGCTGCCCAATACTGGTGTTGAGAAACACTGTTTCATTATTGGCTGACTGAGAGGTAACTTTGAATAACTTGATTTTTTTTACATTATTTATTATGTAACATTTAACCCATGGCTATGTTACAACTATCACTGATTATGGAGTAAAATGTAACATTTCACGCCATTTGTTTCAAGCTAAACCATTCACTGTGTGTGTGAAACCAGTGCCGTTTAATAGAAGACACAGTCATGTATTTTGTATCAAATTTTAAATGTGATTCCTTAAAAAGAGCCACAGGCAAAAATGTAAAAAAATGTTACAACCATCTCTGCTCTCCTCTACAAGTGGCCAAAATTGTGGAAACACCTAACATTGTTGGCATTACGCTTCAAACATCAGTATATGAATATTGTCGTTAGTGTTTATAAACAAAAAATGTTTACAAATATCATACATTGGATGATTAAATAAGTAACTGGAGTAATAGTTGTTACTAGTGTAAATTTCTGCAATCTCTAAAAATTGCAAGTGTTTCCACAATTTTGGCCAGGAGTGCATATGATTTACATATATATTTGTCCATATCTATCTTGTTGTCTTCTGCTTCTTGTGTAACCTTCATGATCCCTGTTGACCATGGTGGCATTCCTCATAGAGGCTTTCCATGTCACTTGTGGCCTGTCCGCTTTAAATTCTCAGGCCGTTGCTTATTGGCCAGTTATGAATCCCCTCTTGAATCTATAACTTTATTTCTCTTCGGAGTCAATGAAGGACAGCAAAATCTGAAAGTAGAGCACAGTCAGCAGAGGGTGGTCTCCACCTGAGGCATTTGTTAGCCTGACATCTTGCTTTCTATTGCCTGTGCATGAGCCCCAGTGCTATCTGACCTCTCAAAGACAGAGAGGCTAACTTTTAGCGTACGCACGTATGGATGTGTATAACAGGTAAACAAACAGTGACAGGCTTATGCATACTGCACTGCACAAACACTGCAAAGGACAGGTAGGTGTGACCACATACACCGGGACAGCCTAATGTTCTGCTGACCTCTAAAAGAAGATCTTATTTATGCATAATTAGCTTTTATTTAATGTAAATGCATTAAGATAAAGTTCACAATCAATTTGTATTCTGCTTGTAGCTCACCTGAGGGCCTGGATCACATGACCAAGGCAGGCAGCTGATTACAGAAACAATGTAGCATGAAATCTGCAGGTTTCTGAGACCTAAAATATTTATTTTTAAAACCCGCGTCGGAAAGAGTCTCTCTGAGAAGTGCAGGGGTCGCCGTCCCGCTAAATTTTTTGTGGTCTTCTGTCTGCTGTGGCCTTTCCTGCAGCTTTTCCTGAGTTTCATAAAGCTTCTGTTCATTTAAAACAGCCCCTCCACACACACACACACACACACACACACACACGCACACACACACCGAGGAGTCAATTTGGCAAACCTAGATCCGTGACCACTGACCGCTGACTAGAACGGAAACGCACCTGCGAGAGAACAGGTGACGTAACATGAATCACACTGCTGTGGCGAAAGCTTCCACCCCATGTTTTTAAAGCGACTTACGATTTTATGCACATATCCCATCGACTGTCAAGATATGCGTTTATGCCTCTGACCGATTGGAAACCCCATAAAACATCCATATGCCCCTAGACGTGGTTCGTCCTTCCTTCTGTCCAGCTCCCAGTGCATCATCTTGCTCGCAATTATATAAATAGTAAAAAGGATTAACTGAAAAAGATTGACATGATGAAAAATAATCACTGTATACTGTCAGCAGTACATATTTACATGTAGCCCGCGTCTGTCTCTCAGCTCCCAGTATTTACCACAGTCATCCATTTCCCAGAACTGCTCATCCAGTTCAAGGTCACAGTGATCTTGGAGCTCGTCCCAGTTAGTGGAGGGCGTGAGGGCGAGGCTGGGTGCCCTTTGGGAGGTAGGCCCTGTCTGTCACGGAGCACACATAGATACACACACTCACAGGCGGGCTAAGGCCAGCCCAGCGAAGGGCCGTGGGAGGGAACCTGGAGGAAACGGAATGGATTCAAGCCACATATGCGGAAATGGGACTGGAACCAAACCCATAATGCTGGTGGTATGAGGCCTCAGTGCTGAGGCACTGTGCTATACTCAAAGAATCAGTCAGGGGATTATATCTTCAGTCTTCATGCAAGTTAGAATAAGTTATAATGTTGCTTTAGCAACATTCATGCAGTACACAATAGACCTACAAAAAAATCCTACTAAATATATTACAAACATAAGGTATATATCACATTTTGGTAACACTTCACTTGAGGGGACACACATATATAGTATATTTACCTTTAATTAATTATGAACTCACTCTTTTTAATGTATAAATTAACCACAAACTATTTGATCATGATTTGTACTTAAGTAGTGACTGAATTACTATTAAGTTGTTTCTTTAAAAGTTTCACAAATCCACTTTTTTCGTGAAAAAGTGTTAGTGGTTAGTACTGTGTTGAGATTTTTTTTTTCTTTTTACGGGTAAACACTCACCAAAGCCAACCGTAACTCTTTCATGCTCTATGTACACGCCGAACGGTTCGAATCCTGCGACATCGTGCGTTTTCGAAAGCTCAGCGCGGCAGACTTTAAGTGAACTGGGTAAGGTTTCCCGTTTCGTCGCCCAGTCCCAACATTAGTGAAAACAGAAACCGAAACGCAATTGTCAGCGACTTGATCTCGGGCGAGTTTAACTATAGTACATCGGCCTAAAAGCAATCGCTGAATTTTGTGGTTTGTGGCACCTTTGGCAAATGGCACCGTTTTCATTGAACGTAAAAGCGAAAAAGCATTTTATTTTGATTGAATCATTTTGGGGAATTTGTTTCTCCCAAATATACTTTGAAAATTCAGAATTTTTGTCACTATATGTTTTTGATTAAATGAACGTGGTTTTCCTTATTTGTGATTAGACAGTTCGATCAGAAGAATGAGATGTAATGTGTACATATTTGCAGTGGGGAAAAAATTACATCATGAAATTGTAACTTATTATAATGTTTAACAACTAATACCAGCTGTAAGGGTATATGAGTTTTGCTCTAATGATTAACTTCGGGACACATTAACGCTCTCCAGGGTCCTGAATCCAGACCATCAAGGGGTGTCCAGGAATGTGCCTGACTGGAAGAGCGATTTAGGCCTTAATCTATGCCGCTGTGCCCTTCTTCTTACCCGACTGCACATCCCCTGATTGGCTCTTTCAGTCATGCCCCTCCTTAAACAATTGCTCTTCCAGGTGCAAACTCGTCTGATTGGCTGTCCCAGCCATGTCCACAATTGGGATTACGTACCGTTGTGCTGTGAGGTGACACCTGCAAAGGTACAACCAACAGGCAAGAACGTCAGTCCGGCATCTCACGTGACAAGGGGCTACTTTTACAGAACAGCCATGACACCACATATGAGAACTACTTGTATTGACATTAATGTTATTATGTTACAGCCCTGAGTCTTGAAGCCTTGCTGGTACTTTCAGTCTTCTGAGGCAAACCAGTAGGCCTATAGGTCGTCGTCAACTTATGACCACAATCGGTTCCGCTTCACCATCGATTTGGTTGTAAATTGACCCTTTATTTTATATGCAAAAATCATTGTGTATAGTATACCATAAAATAAAATGATATCATCTTTAGATCATATTTTTTGGTGTTTTAAACTGTTTAATCAGTATCTTCTTGTGGAGATGCTAGGGCTGCTGGCAGGACAGAGACTGTCATGCACTCACGCTGGGCAACAAGGCGCTGCCAGGCGTGACGTAGTCTAGGCTACATACTCGTGGTCTCAGTTGTAAAGTCGATCCGTCGTAAGTCGCAAAGGTTGTAAGTGGACGACGGCCTGTAGATCATTCATTTTACAGAAGTAAGAAAAAGCACTTTCATTGGTCACGTTGCTGAATGCTTAAGTGGACTAACGGCGCTTCAGTGTTCGTCATGAATGTTCATTGGTGACAGACCGTTGTCTAGTTTTCCCAGAAATCTGATTGGACAACGCATTGCTGTTCTGACATGGATGCCAGCTACCCACACCTTGTGGAGTTTCAGCTTTCTAGGAGGCGTCTGACTCACAGGAAGGGCTCAGCATCAAGGGGTAACTCTACCAACACCACTATCTTAGGACTAAAGGTATTGACGTCTCCCTACATGGAGGTCCCATCTTTTTCATTGTTTTAACGGCGCAGCTCTGACTGCTTGCGTTCCCTTCAATCCGAATTCTTGTGCTTCACATCTTTGGCCCGCAGCTCGAAAAAGATGGCAAACGCGTCTCTGGCTGCTTCAGAGCGAAGTGTTGATTGCTCACGGGATTGTCGGCTGTGCCTGAGACTGACGTGCGATACGCCTGAAACGCGGCGGGGGGGGCTCCATCCAGCGGACGTCACCCCTGCCTCCAAGTTATAATCCCAGATGTGCTAAGTATGATTCAGTGATAATGGAAGCTGTGAAGATCATGAAGTGCTTCCCTGAGAGGTAAGATATGCAAATTGGCAAATCGGAGCTGTTTAAATGCAGAATCCTCCTCGTCGTGGGGTAGGCTGGATTACAAGGGGAGAACGACTAATGAGGTCAAGTTTTTTGTTTCATTAGTATAATAGGCACTGCGACCTTCTAGGACCAAGGTGGACAAGACAAGCCTATATTAGAACGGAATATTAGACAAGCCTAATATTCATATTACGGTCTGCCCAGTCTTTGACAAAGTGGTGTAATAGATTATGTAGACGGCATGAAGAACTAAACAGAAAGAGATGAGACATTTCCTGTTTGCGGGTAATTATCCCATGTGTTAATGTGCCTAAATATATCAGACCTCCCCATTACAGCATTTACACAAGTCAAACCCCAGCGCTACACCCTATTGATAGAAATTAATTAAGTCCCAACTCTGTGCCCTGACATGCAGTTTGAGCCATCAAACTCCAACACTGCACTCCACAAATCCACCAGTGAAGGCTCTACATTATGCCCCATTTGCACAAATTAGACCCCCATGTTACTGGCTGTTTACACACATCAACCACCCTCCCCCCACCCTTCCAAGCCAGCCCATACCACCTTTCCACACCCGGGTCCCAAAAGCCCGGCCTGCTGTTTAAAGAGATTGATAAACTGGTCGAACCTTAAGATAACCCTGGCCCTAACTCTTAACCGCACCCCCCACACTGCACCTCCGAGATTCTGATTCTGGCAGCGATCCTAGGAGGATTAATTAGTTACATTTATGCACAAGTCGGGCCATCTGACACCAGTCGGAGCATCAGAACCCCATTTGAAGGTGTTAATTGGCGTGAGTCAGACACTTACGTTTCAGTCAAGGAGCTCGACAGCATACTCAACTAAAATAAGAAAGGCGAGGTGCTGAGGTATTTAAATTAATTCGAACAGGAGAAAATTAGGATAACAGTGCAGAAGTATTACCAGGGCAGGCCGTCATGTGCTACACGGCTTTGTGCTTTGATTTTTTTTTTTTTGCCTCATGGAAACAGAAACCGTTAAATTAACAAACGAAGTCAAGAGTACTGAAGGGGGTGTGACAGTATTTAACTTTTAATAGAGACCCCAACTGTCTGCTGAAGGCCTTTGCTTCCATCTGCTCCTCTAGGATGTTTGTCTTCCTTTACAGGAAGCCTTCCGGGCTTCTAGAAAATTCTGTGCTAGAACAAAAGCAGGATAGAAACAGAGTGAAGCTGGGTGCTATTGGGGGAAAATTATAACCAGTCAGCTTTAAGCCAAACTAGGGCTAATGGCAGCCGCACTGAGAAATACGCTTGAGCTGTTTAATGCAGAATTCTCCTCATCATGGGGTAGAAGAGGTAGGCTGTTTTTTTTGACTGCTCAACATTATCATTATTATAATCACTATATAATGCTAACAGTATAATTAATACCATTAAACACTATTAAAACTATTAATATTAATAACATTATTATTATTATTATTACTGTTAAACACTACTATTAAACAGTCATCATCTATCCCATCTATACCATCACGTGGGTAGGCCTGGAGCCTAATAATAAAAATTATAATAATAACAATTATTAATAATAATTATAATTATTATTTATTATTATTATATTAATCAATATATTAATTAATAATATTAATAATATATTATTGTTGTTGTTGTTGTTAAAAAATAATAACAACATTTACAACAGCGCTGCTTTTTAGAGGTGAGAAAACCTCGGACTGGGGGCGCCATGCTAGGCTCAGAAAGCTAACACTGTCTTTGGCCAGGAGGGGGTGTGGCGCAAGTTCTCTCCATGCAACATAAAACACTATGACACGGCTGGGCCATAGCTGCGTTTTGTATATGTACACCCCTGAATACAAGTGTTATCTTCATGGTGTTGGGATGTCCGGTGAAGCACATCTGGGGCACAAGGTTCGAGCAAAACAAAACAAAAAAACGCCTTTATGTAAGCTGCGCTATGGCAGCCTCAAGGTCCTATAAAAACCATATAAACTAGCCAGTGATGTCACGCGCAGTAGTTGGGTGCTATTGTGCCAGTTGACTGATGTGATATTTGCTTTTCTGCTATGAGACACCAAGAAGTCATTGCCAGTGTATGACGCAACCAGCAATAGGTGTATCGCACAGGACAGAAGATTATTGATATGCTGGATTACCGCCAGGATTTACTTGATCTTGATGTCGTTCATTTACTTCTTTGTTTTGCAAATCTTCCAGTCACACCAGTAAGTGCATGCTTTAGTGCTGTGTCATAACGCAATCGCTTGTAGAATGATATGCTAATTCAGAAACAGGACGCTTACGGAAGCTGATGGATCTAAACTCTTTAAATAAAATTGTCCTGTACGTGAATAATTTGCAATTACATTAATTCAAACGTAAAGGCCTGTCGGAGCGACCTAACCTCTCACAAAGTTAACAGGATCCTTAATGCTCGCTTCTACTTCGCTTACATACTTCGAAATAACGATGAAAAACCAGGAACAGGTAGAGATCGGTGATTTAAATAAAAATCAATCTGTTACTGTATTCCGACCGACTGAGGCCTTGGACCAAAGCCCTTGTATTCTAGGTGTTAGCAAAATAACCTTAAAGAATATGAGTCACGTAAATCAAACATAGCCAACAGTATAAAATACATATAGCCTTTAAAAGAGTAACGAAGTAAAAGTCACTGTCGCTATATATATATATGTTCCCGTCAGTGTTGCAATGTCTGAAGCTGCTGTCTAATAGATTAAGCGATAAAGCATTTGCTACAATAAACTAAAATTAAATTAGGCGTACCAGGTGTTAAAATGTATTACAATAACAATTTATCATCCACATCCTGTTTCATTAACACCTACGTAAAAATATCGACATAATAAATATTTCATTTCCCCAATAGCTGAATGCAGCATGCTAAGTGCAAGTGCAATTGCTTATAAAATAACACATTATTTCAGAAACAAAGAATAACATAAAAATTAAAAAGTAAAAGAAAATCACCAAATAGTAACATAAATTGATATTATAGAAGTTATTTTTGTAATTTTCGCTAATTCCCTAAATAATGTTATTTTTAAAATCAAATGATAGTATTTGTAGTGCGTTTCCTTTGTGTTTTTGTGTTTCTTTAATTCGTTATTTATATTACAAATTTGTACGGGTCATTCCAAAAACAAAAAAAACGTCCACGTTTGTGTTTTGTCAAACCATAGC
This sequence comes from Stomatorhinus ivindoensis, assembly GCA_019775895.2. Classification (NCBI taxonomy): domain Eukaryota; kingdom Metazoa; phylum Chordata; class Actinopteri; order Osteoglossiformes; family Mormyridae; genus Stomatorhinus; species Stomatorhinus ivindoensis. The sequence continues at coordinate 26,822,043 of JABFEB020000132.1, forward strand.
GTCGGATCGCTATTCTGCGATATTCTAAAAAGTGAAAATGTTCGGTCTTATGATTTCTTGTAAGAGAGTAAATTTGAAGAAAACGTAGGTGATCTAATTGTGGCTTGAAGGGTTTTTCTTCCCTGTCGGTTATAATCTCAGAAGTATTTTCCTTTTGAACCTGTGGGTGAAAGAAATCTCTGAGGTGGTAAAGCGGTATGAGTGTACATACGTAAACACACATTGACCTGCTGCGTGGGCAAGAAGCGATCGTACATTATTAACACAGGAGAATTAAAATGATTGTAAATTTAAAGCATCTAACACGCAACTTTTCTCCTTGAAGTACGTCTAACCTGTACTATGTAACGGATATTAGCAACATTTTCCCATTGATATTGAAAACAGTATAAACATCGAAACTGATGTTTATAATGATGCAAATAATTTTGTAATGTTCCTATATTATCACATACATTGACAAGCGTCTGTCCTACCATTTCCACACCCGCTTGTTTCATGTAGGATCGTGGGGGCCGGAGCCCATCGCGGGAGCTAAAGGTGCAAGTCAGGTAATAACCAAGACTGGGGCGCAACCCCATCGCAGGGCACACTCACATACCATTCACGGACATTTTCAAAAATATATAATTTTTATATGCTGTTTTACGTGTAACACTGGTTGTGATTATTACTCACTACCTTTGCAAAATCTGATAAGACGTGAGGATATCTCCAGCTACAAAAAGCATGCAAAATGGTTTTCCGATAGAAAGGCGGAATCCGCCGATAAAACGAGATATAAAACGGCACTCGGCTGTTTCCTTTATACTATAGCCGCAGCGTCATGGTAAACGGCAAGGCGTACAGTAAATCCAAGGTTCCGGCGTGTCGGTGAACATGATAAAGACCAGAAAAAAAGCATGAGCACAAACCTACACGGCAAAGCTGCGAGAAAAGCAGCGCTGGGGGGTACAAATAGAACTTTCCAGCGAGGAAGAGCGAAGTTGCGAGTTGCAGACGCGCTGCCATTCGGACACTCTGCACCAGAGAAGCGAGCATCACAGGCGAGGTCATGCAGCCACGCAGAATAACGGCAGCGTTGAAGCTTTGCACGAATAAATACCCACCGCACCAGTGGCTATTATACCAGAATATGTGCAAAAAAATACAGTAAACTCTGCCCCGCAATTACTTTGGCGATCTGATTTGTCATTTTTGGTTAAGCACATGTATATTATTCCAGAAAAATACCTATTAAAATTCCATTTTTTGTCTGAGCTCTATACAACAGACCGGGGGTAGATCAATACCTATATATCATATAGGCCTACCAAGTAGCCTATAAAATTAGCCGCATATTTATCGCCTTTACCAAACTAAAATTAAGCACAGTTTAAAGAGGTAGCTTTCACTTTTAAATAACGGATTAGGCTAAAAAAATATTTAAGTGTAAAGCTCGAAGCGAAAAACTGATAGTTCACTTGAGTGAAAACTCAAGTCCTGTCAAACTCAGAAGCGTTTAATCCATGGAGCACTTTTGATTTTGAGTTCCTTACAACGGGAATGAGTACCCCGACTTAGCAACAATTAAAAAAATTTCACGCAATAAATTGTAGAATTACATATACCGCTGCAAAATCTCTTTAGATAATTTTAAGGCAGACATTCGGAAAGGTCTTTGTCGAGGCCGCAATAACACGGCACTTTAGAGCCATGCCCTACAACACACTCATTTCCAACTTTCGTTTCCAAGGTTAACATCGGATTTAAAAAAATGAAACTAATAGAACCTTAACGGCAATTGCCCCCACAAGTTCACTCATTCGCACGTCTCATCTCAAACACAACATGTTCAGCGATTACGTAAAACGCAACCCTTTTATTTAAAAAAAAAAAAAAAAAAACACAGCGAACCTGATCACAAAATTAAAATTTTAATCAAAACTTCAAGAAAGGTTACTTGGAGGGGTGCAAACGCAAACCCTCCCCCCAACGTCGCGAGTACAGCTTAGCTGTTTCACCAATATCATCTGGTAGGCTACTTCTAAAAGTTCGGACACGGATGACACGAGGCGAGACGAATACATAATGTGTTCCAGCACGCAGCCTTAACTATCATGGCTTCAGGACCACGAAAACTCTGAAAAGCACGCGAGCCGTTTTTATTATCGATTTCTGTAACACTGGCATGTAGACATTTTTGTACAAGATACCGCACGTTGTACATTGCACAAATACTGTACAGGAAAGAGCCGTCAATAAATAGATCACATCTGTATAAAATAAGGGATGGGGCATGCTTATCAAAATAAACCGGGGTGGGGGGGGGGGGGGTAACATCGATGATCAAATATTCGCACGACTTGCGTGATGTACATTTTGGCACCTTAAGTTACACAGTAGCACGCTGTTCAGAAACTCACTTCAGGGATGGGGGGGTCCAGGGCACGTTTGGGGAGGGAATCTGACCGACATTAAAATTAAATAAAATTAAGGGCTCGGGTAAAAGGCATAGTAGCCCATATTTTTAGTGGTCTCCTTGCTATACTCATCAGTGGTCAAGTCCTCACACTTGATGGTGGGCGAGTTCTCTGTGCTCGAATGGCCAGCGGACACTCTGCGCCTCTTACACACCATGGGGTACATGCCAGAGTCAGAGGAGTCCAGCGATTTCAGAGATGGGGGTGTGTCGATCCAGGTGGGGGTTGGGCCGGGAGCCGCCGCCCCGTCCTCTTCCCGGGTCTTGTCCTTGCCAGACAGGTGGTCCTCAGAGTAGCCTGGGGGGCTGGGCCGCGGGGACCAGGGTAGACCTGTGGCTACCTTCCGCTGGTAAGGGCCCCGGGGGCCCCAGCCGGTGGCCATGGAGGTGAAGGCCGAGTCGGCGTAGTATCCGAGGCTGTGCGGACTCTGCAGTGGCAGGGGCTTCAAGCTGTAGGGCAGCAGACCCCCGCTGCTGTACTCTCCCTCGTAGGCCCCAAGTTCCAGCTTCCCAGACCCTGGCTGTTGCATGGGCCCCACAAACCAGCGCTGTGCCGGGGTCCCATCCTCCCCCTGCGGTGACAGGAGCCCATTGGTCTGCGGCACGGCCCGCTCGCCGTTGTAGAAGCGGTTCTGCTGAAGGTTGTTCACGAACTGGTCCTGGAAGAAGGGCTGCACGGCGTAGCGGGCCCCGGGCACGATCTGGTGGGAGCGCGGCGAATCGGTGGGTGACGGGGTCAGCCGGTCGCTCTCGGGGGCCGTGTACATGCTGCAACGGAAGGCGGTCATTCACTAGACAACCGAACACTGACCATGTTGAGGGCTGTGGGGGGGGGGGGGGGGGGGGGGGGCGGGGGGGGGG